>CAUYPK010153409.1:0-16875 GCA_963574355.1 Loris lydekkerianus | reverse complement strand
AATAAATATTGAAAAGCATTTAACCTACTGATTCCTCAATTATTGTAATTGTTTTGGGTATATATTTTTATTTTTGAAATTTACCAGTGGCTGATGCATTTTCCACCTCGGCTTATACTCGAGTCACTAAGTTTTCCCAGTGTTTAGGGTAAAATTAAGGGGGTCGGCTTATACTCGGGTCGGCTTATACTCGAGTATATGCGGTATCAGAAATTTGAAAATTTGATGGATTACATTCCCAGTGTTACCTTTTCATCAAATTTAGTGGATTGATCCTAGTGCCAGTGTTTTAATTTCTCAATATACAAGGTCTAGCAATTAAGTTGCAGAATTCATCCTAGAAACAGTGCTACATACCCTGCTGCTGAATA
This sequence comes from Loris lydekkerianus, assembly GCA_963574355.1. Lineage (NCBI taxonomy): Eukaryota > Metazoa > Chordata > Mammalia > Primates > Lorisidae > Loris > Loris lydekkerianus. Next base: position 16,504 of record CAUYPK010153409.1, on the reverse strand, counting down.
TCACTGTAGTCACCATTGAAGAACTCCCCCTGGAAGCTATGCATGGATGCCAGTTCCACATCTACCTTTCAAAGCAATTTTGGAACTCTTTTTCTGGAATGGCCATCAGAGGTGTCATCATATTAATCTTGAAGTCCTGAATATCATCAAAATGTCTTCCTTTTTTTTTTTTTTTTTTCCATACTTTAAATATTTCCTTTATATTTTGGTAAAGAAAAAAATCACTGGGGCTAGTTCAGGTGATTAGGGAGGTTGTTCCAATACAATTATTTGCTTACTGGCTGAAAACTCCCTCACAGACAGTGCCATGAGAGCTGGTGCCTTGTTGTGATGCAAGAGTCACGAGTTGTTGGCCAAGATTTTTAGCTAAGATTTTCCTGACTATTTATTGATGTTTGCTGGGTCTGTGATGCTTCTCATAGTCAGCCAATGATTTTGATACACAGGTCAATGAATTTTTGCAATGTTTTTATCAGTTCTGCTCACTGTTGACTGCCCTGACCTCTCTTGATCAGTGATGCTTTCTCTCCCCTCAGAAAAATGTTTAATCCTTTGGTACACTGCCATTTTTTCATGGCATTATCCCCATGGAAAACATTTCCTGATTTCACTTCCACTCTTGCCAAGTTTAATAAGAAATTTACGAATGTTTGTTCATTGCTCTAATTAAACTCAAACATTCTCTCTATGGCACACAACAACAACGAATGGCGCTTGTCAAGATGAACACAGGATGAGATACTGATATGCCAAGGTAATGAACCTTACTGAGCTGTTTGTAAAGTGCTGCCCACATAAGCACATGGTGTCAAGTTTGCGAACGCAATTGCCAGACCTCATATATAAGAGGAATTTTCTTTCTGAATTAAAAATGTCATCTCAGTGAGATTGCATCTGTAATTCATCATGATTAGTTCCAGATTCAACAACTATAATTCATTTTCACTCACCACCCTGAATTAGGTGGAGGTCATGGCTTTGACTTATCTAGACTCTCTGGTGCTTTGGGTAAACAGCCTGTCCATCTCACTTCCTCTCTTCTTATGAATAACCAGAAGGTTAATAGCAGGCAGTTTTTCACTGGAAAAGGCAGCTTTCTTCATCAGAATTATCTCATTGCATTTCCCATTTGAATAGCTAATACCTCCTCACCCCAAAACCAGAAAAACAAAGCGATTTTACTCCCCTCACACTGAATTTTTCTCTTCCCATTTTTCCCTATTTTTTTGTAATGTCCATGAGCTCTTTGTTTTGTTTTGTTTGTTTGTTTGTTTTTCATGTTTTCATGCAAAAAATTTAATAAATATTACTTTTCAAAATGTATTGCCGGGAACAACACATCAAAGACGCATTTTTATGTTCATTTAACACTAAGAGGACAAAGTATCTTTGCTTATTTTTTGTTTATTCCTTTATGATTTGGCCTAACATAAGGGTGCATAGAATAGGCGACATTGTTTGCACTTCTAAAGTCTGCAGTTGAATATTCGATTTTGTTTTTTCTGATCTTGAGGTATTTGAATATGAGGTAAGAGGAAGTGGTCTCAGAGTGGGAAGTGTGCAGAATTTTTATCCTGTGTCACTCTTCACATTGGCCACCAAGGGGAGTTACAGGAACAATTTCAACTGGAACTGAGACACTAGTGAGCATACCTCTCACGACTGATAAGGAGTCACTGACATCTCTTGCACTGCACTTCCTGTGTAACACAACTACTATTGTGTGTTGTGTACCAGTCTAGTTTTTATTTCATCTAGAGTGAAAGTTTTGCTGATCAAAAATTGTGAACTTTGGGAGGCTCAAAGGGGTAGGGTGCCAGCCCCATATGCTGGAGGTGGCGGGTTCAAACCCAGCCCCAGCCAAAAACTGCAAAAAAAAAAAAAAAAAATTAATTGTGAACTTCAAATAAAAAAACCCACAGGAATGGTGGGGCACTGGAAATGAACTTTTAATGTCCAGGTGGCATAAAAATCTAATTGTGGCCCTGAGCAGCCCAAACCCCCTTAATTCGGATAAGACAGCATTCAACTGACTTCAATAAAAAGGGACTTAAAGGAAGGGAGGTGGCCTTGGGGAGAGCTGGCCATGACTGCCAGGACTGAGGAGGCCATTGTTCTAAGTCCTCCTGGGGCTTACTGAGATTGACAAGGCACCTGCTGCTTTCCAGAGCTGAACCTTCAGGTCAGCCCTGAAAACACCTAGAGCCGAAGCACTGCCCCAGCCCCTGGCCCCCAGCTGTCCAGGTGCTGGAGATTCAAAAGTACAGGGAAGGTATGCCTTTGGAGGGATCTGGGGAGACAGTTTCCACTCTGTGAGCAACACTAGAGAGCTCTCTCCCCTTTAAATCGACTTCCATGCTGCTTCGCTCCAGGACTTCCTGTGCTTTTCCACGGATTCCTCTACTGTGACTATGCCATAGTAACATTTCATGTCCATCCACTTTCACAGATAAATGGTTCGCTTCATTGGCTCCATTTATGATCAGGGTCAGTGGTCATGTATCCCATTTAGTGCCTCAATCTTGCTTTCCCAAGCTGCATCCTGGCTACTGAATACAGTTCTTTGCTATTGACCGCAACACTAAAAATCAGTCCTTACTAGTTTTCTCTAATCGAAGGTCCTCTTTTTAATTGCAATGATTTAAAAACAAAAAATCTTAAGTAAAGTTATGTGTCCTGTGCTCTGTGCTTACAGACGGTGTTGTGTAAAGGAGACAATCAGGCCTGAAGAGCAGGAACTGTAGGTTTTAGCTCAGCTTCTGCCTCTTACGAGCTTGATCTTGGGCGACTCATATCATTTTGCTGGACTTGGTTATTTTCTCATCTACAAAAATGCAGAAGTTGGACTAACCGAGTGGACAGAATTCCAGATGTGAGAGTCACGCAGACCAGGGCTTTAATCCTGGATATTTCATGTGTTGGCTGGATGATGCTTGGCATTATTTTAAGGCTTTAATGAGATCATGTGTGTGAAAGCCTTAGCCTTGCTCTTAAGAACATTACTAATACTCCTCAAATGATAGTTATTATTAATAATCATGACAATGACCATAATTACTAACATTCTTTGCAGGCATCCTCAAACTTTTTACACAGGGGGCCAGTTCACCGTCCCTCAGGCCGTTGGAAGGCCAGACTATAGTTTAAAAAAAAAAAACTATGAACAAATTCCTATGCACACTGGACATATCTTATTTTGAAGTAAAAAACAAAACGGGAACAAATACAATCACACCGCCTCGTGTGGCCCATGGGCCGCAGTTTGAGGACCCCTGGTCTAGAGCCTTTTTTAAAGCTCTAAAATGTAATGACTTAAGTCCAAAATGTGATTGATTGCTGTGAATAAGCCTGCTTATTTGATGCTGTGCTTCTTAAAGGAATACTGTAAGAAATAGGCTGAAATCATAGAGAACTTTGCAAAGTGTTTAGATTTTTTCCCCCTGGGTAGAGTGCCGTGGCATCATAGCTCACAGCCACTTCAAACTCTTGGTCTCAGATGATGCTCCTGCCTCAGCCTCTCAGTAGCTGGGACTACAGGTGGCTGCTGGGATGCCTGGCTAGTTTTCCAATTTTTATTAGAGATGGGGTCTCCCTCTTGCTTAGGCTGGTCTTGAACTCCTGAGCTCAAGCAATCCACTCACCTCAGCCTCCCAGAGTGCTGGGATTACAGGCATGCACCATTGTGCCCAGCCCTAGATTTTATTGTATCATACTACAGTAACATATTCACAAACAATGTGAATATAGGCATTGTAATAAATACAGTCCTAGGCCAATTTCCTTTGCTTTTTCATAGTATAATGCCTACGAGGAAGTCTTTAAAAGTTCAATTTTTTTTTATTCAGCAGTAGTACAACCATGAAAAAAGAGAGGGATTGGTTCTTTTCAATTTTAAAACTGATTTAGAATGTATTTTCATTCACAAGTTCTGAAAATGTTCTCTTTATGTTTAGATATCATTTAAAATTATTTTCAAGCAATAATAATTATTGGAAATGAGCTGTGTTCACTGACTCTACAACTCAGAAGGCAAACAGATGTAATTAATTAAGTAGTTATTGCGTGTCCAATACATTTCAGCACTGAAATATAGGTGCTTGGATACAGGAGTGAATAAAACAGACCAAACTGTACCCTTCTGAAGCTAATCTTCTATTGGATTTACAGAGTGCCAGTCCTAAAAGAGGGTCTGTCTGTGCTGGATTGTGAGACCACATCAGGACTCATTAAAAAAGGATACTGTGGCTGCCTGGTGATTTCCACTAGAGGTGAGGAGTGGGAGAGTTCAGCTTTGAGCTGTATTTACTGTCCTCCCTCAGCCTGCCACTGGCCATATATAGCTGTCAAGTACTTGAACTAGTCCAAATTGAGATGAGCTATCAGTGTAAAATACACAGCAGAGTTCAAAGATTTAATAAGAAAATAAGAATGTCAAAGATCTCATTCATACTTTTTATATCAGTGTGCCGAAACGATACTATTGTGGATATGTTAACTTAAAATACGTTCTTAAAATTAATGACAGATTTTTTTTTATACATGCAGCTTTCATTGCATTTCAGGCACTGGAATGTAGGTGCTGGGATATAGGAGTGGATAAAACAGACTGGATAGTGCTGGTACAGTGTGTTTGTCTCGGCTTGCATGGTGCATGACCTTGAACTTCTCAGCCATTAGGGGCAAAAAGATGGCCATGAAAAAGCCAGAATTTGCTGGCTGCTTCCTTCACTTTCTCCCGTTCTGGATACTGCTCCCCTTACTCTGCCGTCAGAAACTTCTCTCAGACACCTGCCTTGGAGCCGCTTCCACGCAGTTCCTCTAGTTTCAAAACTAACCCTTCCCTTAAGAAGTTCTTTGCCCACAGTCCCTTTTCTGTGGGATATTTAGCTTTCTTTTTTTTAGAGACAGAGTCTCACTTTGTCACCCTTGGGTAGAGTGCTGTGGTTTCACAGCTCACAGCAACCTCCAACTCCTGGGCTTAGGCGATTCTCTTGCCTCAGCCTCCCTAGTAGCTGGGACTACAGGTGCCTGACACAATGCCCGGCTATTTTTTTTTTGTTATTGTAGTTTGGCCGGGGCTGGGTTTGAACCCGCCACTCTCAGTATATGGGGCTGGTGCCCTACCCACTGAGCCACAGGTGCCTCCTAGGATAGTTAGCTTTCTATAATATGAATTGATTTTGATAGCTTAAGATGTCACCTTTTAAAATATGTCCATTAAATGTATTTACTACTAAATAAACTACCAAGTAATGGTGCTTTTGTACCTAATAATTCAGCTGAAGTGCTTTGACTTCATGGCACAGAAGCACAGAGACTGGCATCCCTCCTGTTGACAGCCGTCCATGGAGACCAAGACGCACATGTCACGTCCTCTCTACAAAGCCTCTCTCTGTGATGTTCGTATACCATCTCATAGTTCACAAAGTCCTTGCAGAGAAGTGTTCCCATTTTAGGCCCCAACCATTCCATGAAATAACTGAAGCTGGACTTCTTAGTTGCTTTATTTAGATTTTCTGATTGAGACTAGGAGACAATAGGTCCTCTGGCTATTAAAATCTGTGGAAGAGGGTCCTAGATTTTCCATGGAAAGGACAATAGTGGAAAAGGAAAATGAGTGGAAACGTCCCAACAGTCCTAGCTGTGGGGTGGAGGAAAGTTGGGGGAAAGTAGAGCCAGATTGGAACATTGTGAGGGAGGGGGATTGATGAGATTACACCTGCGGTGCATCTTACAAGGGTACATGTGAAACTTAGTAAGTGTGGAATGTAAATGTCTTAGCAAAATAACTAAGAAAATGCCAGGAAGGCTATGTTAACCAGTGTGATGAAAATGTGTCTAACGGTCTATGAATCAATGATCATATTAATGTACACAGCTATGATTTAATAAAAAAAGAAAAAGAAAAAAAAAGAAAAAAGAATGAGCAATATTTGATAGCACAACTATCAAAGTGTGACTATAATCAACAGTAAGCTAAGGTATACTTTAAAAAGAGTACAATTGGAATATTCCTAACACAAAGAAATAATAATTGCTTAAGGTGATGAATACCCTGATTCGATTAATTCATATTATATTCCTGTATCAAGATATCACATGTACCTTATAAACATACACAACAATTGTGTACCAATATTATTAAATTAAAAAATGTAAAAAGTGTGTGCATTATTCATTTCTGTCCTTCAACTTTATCTGTTGCCACCTTTTTCCTTTTTTATTTTTTCAGCTCTTCCTGAGATCTCTACTTATCAATATAGGGAAGAAGTATTTTCTACTTTACGTCCCATGAGACACTAGTTTCACAGGAAGTTAATAAGCGCTAAGGTACAGCAGGATATAAGAAGATCTGTGACCAAATAGGTTTGGGATATTCCTTGTTAAATTTATACAAATTTGCTTATTGCAACATTTCTTAGACTCTTTAGTATATTAAAGTGCATTTTGAATCTCTGAGGTAAGCAAGCACAGTGCATGCTCACACTGTCTTCTGAACAATTTAGGCCTGGAATATTTTTGCACAATAACTTTTAGGGACTAATGTTCCAAAAAAGAGAACTTATGCTATGTTGTTTTAAGCATTAAGCTATAGAGGAAGATAGAGATCTGATAGTAAAATGGAGAGTATGAACTCACATGTTAGGAGGAATCTTAATCCATTTCAAAGGTTGCTTTAACAATAGACCAGATTTTAAAACCACCTCTGAAAGAGGATGAATTTTTTTTGTTTAATTTCACATGAATAACTTATTCATCTCTAATCAGACATTTATAAAATCCAGTAAAAACATATTATTCATAAAACAAGAAAATAAAGACATAAAATACAACCCATTTTTAAAAATTAGATTCAGCAGACATAGAATTAGTCTGCACAATTGCTGTTGAAATTTCTAAATTCAGAATTTCAATTTCTATACTTTATCACTGTAAACCTGTAACAAAGAGTTTGTGACCGGCTGCAGTCACAATGGCATCCCCATTTCAAGTAACCCTGAGTCAGGACGTGCGTATGGAGCAGTGTTGATACTGTGACCTGCTATCTGGGGTTAGACAAAATGGTTTTCTCTACACTCACTGGTGTGTAGCCAGTGAAAATCACAGCCATGCCTTTGTGATGGGATATATTTTTGTTTAAAAATTGAAACCAACAATGATTCCATGAGACTATCACACAATATATGCTTTTTCTTCCCACATTTACCCATTCCACACACTAACGGATCATGAAAAAGATGTGCAGAAATTTCAGTTTGATGCTGGCTTTTGTTGTTGTTGTTGTTATTTTGTGTTTTTGCCATTCTAGTCACAAGATTCCCTTTTCTGGCCACAACCACAGATTATTTTGTTGCCGTTGGTTTCTGGGTCTACAAATAGCTGGGTGGTCATCAGTACCAGTTATATGACTTGGCCACCATGAAGGTAACTCTATGCTGAGTGTGAGTTCAGCTAGAGTTCAAAACTTCAATCAGATTTTTTTTTTTTTCAGAAATCTGTTACCTGTGGGGTGTGTGTCTAAGTGTGCATGTGGGTATCAATCATGCTCATGTATACATATTGTTTATAAATGTTCCTTTTGAGAGACACTTCTTGGTGCAGTAAACTCATTTTCTTATACTTTTTCTTTCTCCTTTCACTTGTGTGCCCCATTTAGGAGTCTGTGAAGTCCTTCCTGTCTCATCATCAGAGATCCAGGGCCTCAGTTCTCTTTCTCTTCAAGTGCAAGGGCTTCTGTGCTTCCCTGTCTCTCTAAAGAGATGTTTTAAGCTTGATATCCTGTTCTCTCATTTGGGTGACCAATCATCCATTTTCCCTTGCTATGCCTCCTTCGTGTTCTACCTTCTATGCTATTTACTGATAATTCAAATTATCTTCACTTGCAAATCTTACCTTTTATACTACAGGGACAAGAGAAGGCAACCAGTCTTCCCAGAGCTGCTCAAACTAATGGCTTTGGTGGAGGGATGTTAGCCTTTGTATGTCAATAGAGGATAATTTCAATAAGAGAACCAAAGGGCCACAGAAGCAATGAAGAGGGAATTTCATATACACTTTATTTGTTTTTTTCTTATTCTAGGCATGACATAAAAATTGTCCAGTCATAGACAATTAGCTCAGTGAGTTAAGGTACCAGCCTCATGCACTGAGGTTGGCAGGTTCAAGCCCAGCCTGGTCATGCTAAATAATAAAACTGCAACTAAAATATAGCCAGGCATCGTGGCAGGTGCCTGCAGTCCCAGCTACTTTTGAGGCTGACGTAAAAGAATCACTTAAGTGCAAGAGTTTGAGGTTGCTGTGAGCTGTGATGCCATGGCACTCTACCAAGGATGACATGGTGAGATTCTGTCACAAAAAAACAAAAAAATCAAAGTCATATTTTTATCTGGGTTCTTCATTTCGTACCCAGTTTTTAACATCCAAGTTAAGTTCAACATCCTCAAGAAATCAGTTTACCCACTGCTTCCCTTACATCATGAGAAGGTGTAATATTAGCATTTTCTAAATAATACTGATACACATTACCTCAAGCTAATGAGCATTTCTATTTTGACTACTATTTTTGTAGGAAGAAGGAGGAGGAACCAATAATGGATATGTATCCATATCAAATGCTGAGATGTGGCACGTTTCTTTCTTCTGAAAAATCTTAATAAATCAGAAAAATATTAAAGCCACAGATAATGTTAAGAAATGGTCTCCTAGTCTCTGGTCATATTTCACACCTTTCCTCGGTAACTTCAAATGGCATACATTGGTAATTCCACAAAAATAATGGTAAACAAGAGGCAGATTTTAAGGAGAAAGGTGAGAAGTTTGTTTATAATCTATCAAGATAAAAATATGGATAAAACTTTTTGTTGTTGTCTTTTAGACAGTCTCACAGATGTTGGAAGTGAAATACAGACATCTGATCTACTAAGAACAATATGAACCCTTTGAGGAAAGAAGCCATTTTTTAACTCATGCTCTAGTGGCTGCCCTGCTCACTGGAGGTCTAGTTGAGTTACACAGCACATTCTCATTAAAGATGCGCAAAACCTCAGGAATCAGTCTCCTAAAATGTCATCAACCAAGAGACCAAAGACTTTAGACTCATTGTCTACCCAATGAACCATGCACAACTTTAAAGGAATAAATCAGCATTTTACTGTCAAAGAAGTATGAGTGGGACCTCTCTCAGCTATAATAAGGTTTATAATCAGTTCTCCCTTCTTAGTGAATGAACCTGACAAGGTATCTCAATTTCTCTGCATATAATCCTTCCCAGCTACCTAAGCAAAAAGTGCTGTATCACCAGGGCGAAAGGAAAACTTAGATCAGTCAAGCTATAGACTTTAAATAGAGAGCCTTGCTCCTTTTGTAGCTATAATAATTCACTATGCCCAAAGAACAAATAAAGTCCTCTTCTAGTCTAATGGAAAAGAGAATGTTAGCTGGTCCTTGACTGATCCTTGGCTTAGCCTAGAAATTTCCCGACTGGGATGTGTTAATTCTGTCCACATTTCCAGTAAAATCAATGACACCAACACTCCACGCTCAAGGCCCGGGTCCAAGAAACCAATTAGTGATTGAGCTCTCATACAGTGATTAACAGTATTTTGTATGTGGGGGGTGGGGGTGGGGTTACCAGGTTGTTTTGTGTTTCTCAGTGAATTGGGACCAGCTCTCCAGCAGCCTGACAAACTAATGTGCATCTCATTTAATGTTATAATATGCATTAAAGCCTGTCAGGCCCTATTGTGCAGAAGGAAGAACTACACCCTGTCCATTTCATATGGAAGTCTGCATATGGAGTCCTTTAAGGGTCTTAAGAGACCCACAGGGGCTTCTGGAATCCAGTGAGAGAAGATTCTTGGCAGAATTACTTCTGCCATTTTAAATGTTCACTGTGAAAATAATTAGATGATGAGATTTAGAAAGAAACCGCTAACAAATTTTTTTTTTAAGTCTCTTTTGCTTTTTAATGTACATAAAATGAGAATCTGAAACCGACAAGCACAAAAGGAAAACAATATGTTACAGTTCATTCTGAGGGTGGGATTCGGGGGATGTCTTTTTTCTGACTTAAATGCTCGGCTTCCTGTGGTTACAAGTGGGGGAGAATTTTTTTTTTTTTTTTCAACATTATACAATCCTGTTGAAAATTGGACCAAAGGTTGTTTTTTTAAACTTCTGTTCTGACTTTCTAAATGCAAGCAAGCCCCCATTGTTCCTCCAGGATTATGCCTATTTCTTCAGAAGGAATCCTGACATTAGAGAAACTTGCTTTAATCAAACTTTAAAGTTATCTCCCCCTCTTAAAGGCCAACCAGAACCAGAGAAACCCCATCCTCTGAAACTGTGAGCTGAGCTTGTGTGCAAACAATTAGGAGCCATTGCCTGTACCCAGGACACAGAACATATTTGTTCAATTAAAACAAACAAATATAATCAGTCATTTACAAAGTCATGCTTACGGAAAGATGGGCATTTCAAAAGAAATGTTGGGTGGTACCATGCCACTGGCCCGACCCTGTCACTCACCTCTTCCCCCGCCTTCTTTCCCTGCCCCTTCTCCACAATAAAAAAAAAATAAATAAATAAATTAAATCAAAAGAAATGTTGGGTTAAGGAGGATATGGCTGTGATAAAAGTTAAGGTGCATAAAATCAGGTAAAAAGGGGAAAAAATAAGGTAAAAAAGAAATGTTGAGTTAAGGAGGACATGGCTGTGATAAAAATTAAGTTGCATGAAATCCGAAAGGTGAATCAGAAATGGAGACGCTGGAGTCAAAGTCTGTGCAAAGTAGCCAAAGTCTCAGGACTAAACACAACAAGCTTGGACTCTGCTGCCTGGGAACCCCCCATAAACGTGCCTCTTACTAAAGATACTTGAGCTCAGACACTTCATCCTCTTCACCCAGCCATGGCATCTTGATTCTCAGCAGGGGAGTCAAAGAAGAGCTCACTTGATGCCACCCTTTCCTGTGTCATGCTCCACCTCTCAGCCTCTGTGTTTCCTCTCTGCATTTTGGGTGATGGCAGCTCTTGGGCAGCACTGGACAGTGGAGTGGCTGACACTGTGTGCCCCTGGCCTGCATGTATTTTCTCCATTGGTCTTGCTGTATGATTGGTCATAAAGTCCTGAATGAACTCTCTTCACTTTAACTTCATCAGAGAAAGGGCTCATGGGGAGATTTGCTTGACCCAGGATTTCTCAAAATGCCTTACTGCCCCTCACCTGCCTTTTGATATTAGGATAAGGCCTACCAGCAATACATTTTAGGTTCCCAAATCTCATTTGTCTATACATGGATTTCTACCAAATCTGTAACCATTAGCCTGAAAGGCTGATTACCAGATGACCAATAAGCAGTGTTTTGAGTGTGGTAGCAAGTCAGAACAAAGGGTATGATACGCTTCTTGCCCATAAGAAATTGATTGTCTATTTTGAGGGGACCAGCTCTGGTAAAGATTTATACAACTATTAACACATATTTATACTGAACATCTACCATCTGCTCACGAATCACACAGCTCCTGAAAAAATGATGATATTTTGTAAGTCACAGGTACTTAATCTTGGTAGGACTGAGGTCCAATCTTGTTTTTTGTTTCTTTGTCTGATACCTAGCCATATGGAATGTGTGCAAACTGGATATTGCAGCAGGTCAGCTGCCAATGTCCTTCCTCTTTCTGTCCTCCATGCCAATGCAGGACCACATCCTCAGGATGGAAGCACCATGGTTTTTCTCACTCCACATTTTCTGGCCAGTTGTCTTCAGTGAGTTGTCTCTGAGTAGAGGTAGCTGCTGGGATTGTAGGGAGATCAACAAATCTATGTTGCATACTTACTGTACACCAGGTTCTCTTACATGTGGTGGGAAAGAGTAGTAAAAACAAAATAGGCAACATTCTCACCTTCAGTAAGATTATATTATACAGGGGAGTATTGGATAAGAAGGAAAATAAATAAGTGAATGAATGAATGTGAGTAAGAGTTTGTGAGTATAGATAGAGGGTGCCAAAAAATGTTCACACAATTTTGTGAAAGGAAAACCTGCATTACATTTTGTTGTTGTTGAGATAAAGTCTCACTCTGGCACCTTGGGTAGAGTGCTATAGCATCATGGCTCACAATAACCCCAAACTCCTGGGCTCACACAATTTTCTTGCCTCAGCCTCCCAAGTAGGTGAGACTACAGACAACTGCCACAATGCCAGGCTAGCTTTTCTATTTTCAGTAGAGACAGGGCCTACTCAAGTCACATTTGACTTCTGCAGTTATAAGAGATACAGGACATAGGATATCAAAGTCTGATAATTAAGTTCACAAAATCATCCTAGAAAAAGTGCTACATACCTTACCGAAAGCTATATACTGACACCGGTGCCTAATCTACCCTTCAAAGCCATTTTGGAACTCTTTTTTCTGAAATGACCATCAGAGCTGTCATTCTATGAGACCAGACAATTCAGTTTGCAAACTTGCCACTGTGCACTTGCCTTGGCAGCACTGCATGAACTCTGTAAGGATTCATAATCTTAGTATATCCACGTCTCCCAGCTTTGCTCATGTTGATGTCTGGCAATGTCTTGCTGAGTGATGTTCATTATTGTTGTTGCATGTTTTTGTGTGCCATCAGGAGAATATCAGAGCTTACATTAGAGTAACAGACAAACATTAAATTACTTGTGCTAATGGAGCTCACTGATGAAAAAGGAGGTTTCAAGTGTGTCAAGTCAAGGCCTTTCGGTAAAAGATGATGTGTTGGGCTGTGTTATCTCTGGAGATGAAACACCGGTGTACCAATATGACCCAGAGACAAAGTGTCAAGATCCCAGAAGTCAGCCAGTTCTCCAGGACAAAAAAATTGTCAGTCCAAATCAAGAGTCAAAACAATTTTGATAATTTTTTTTGATGTCAGAGGGATTATTCATTAGGATTTTATACCAAATGAACACTCAACCAAGTTTACTATTTGCAAGCGATGAAAAGGCCACATAAAGTCAGAAAAGAATGACCCGAACTTCTCATCAACAACTCATGGCTCTTACATCAAACGATGTACTAGCTCACATGGCACTGCCTGTGAGGGAATTTTTAGCCATTGAACAAGTAACTGTATTGGAAACCCTATCTACTCACCTGATCTGGTTCTCAATTACTTTTTTCTCTACCCAAAGATAAAAGAAATATTGAAAGGTAGCCATTTTGATGACATTTTGTATAATATCAAGTTTTTGATGACATCAGATATAACAACAGCTCTGATGGGCTTTCCAAAATTGCTTTTAAGGGTGGACTAGGGGCTGGCTTCAGTGCATAGCTTATCAAGGGGATTCTTTTGAAGTGATTTTCAACAGTGAGTTATGTAGTACTTTTTCTAGGATGAGTTCACAAACTTCATTGTCACACCTCACATGTAGACTAATCAAAGGCCATAGGAGCAAATGTGGAGAAAGTTTTTGAGATTTGAAAGTCTTTACGGATAGTGGCAGTTAAGGCCGGGTGAAGGATCTGATTTTTTGTTCTCAGCACCTATCTCCTCTATCTTATCCCAGGTTGCCTAGCACACACAGCCTAAGGGTACTCAAACTATGGCCCAAGGGCCACTTGAAGCGGTGTGATTGTATTTGTTCCCATTTTTTTTTACTTCAAAATAAGATATGTGCAATGTGCATAGGAATTTGTTCATAGTTCTTTTTTTTTTTTTTTTTTTTTTTAACTATAGTTCTGTCCTCCAATGGTCTGAGGGACAGTGAACTGTTTTAAAAGTTTGAGGACCCCTGGAAGCAAAGCTTTTAGCTTTACTGCTTTCCTATAACATAGGGGTGAAGCAAGAGAAAAATCAATCAGGGAAAGAGGAAGGATACATATATCAACTGGCCATCAATTAGTGTCAGACATGGCTCAAATTAATGAAATTACATCCAAAAAAGTAAAATAAATAAGCCCATCTTTGTACTTTTATTCCTGGGGAGGTATACAGCAGGAATCACCCTTGGGCTTCATGTTCAATTTTCACTTTGTGGCTTGTGATTACATTTGCATTTCTGGAATGTGTGTGTGGAGGTCTTGAGCAGGGTCTCATCCTTCAGGGGAACAGGGGGCTCCAAAGCAGGAGACAAATAGTGTTTCGAGAATCCAAGAAATTAGACACTCTTGGATTGTACCTGATGATGCTAGTTGTACACTACACAGAGTAGGGTATCATAAGAGCAGCTTAAACAAATAGCCAAAGATTCAGGGACAGCAAGGTTGAGGCGATGCGCAGCTGCATGTGAGTCTCATGCTCCCCTGTAATATCTAGCTACGCATTACCATAAATATGGAGCCTCCTTGGATGTAAGATGTCTCACTTTTTCCCCAAGAGATAGGGTACAGTTCCAGTCACAGACTCCCTAAAGGAAAATATTTCTTTTGAGGAATCTGTGAAGCAGGCCTGATTTTACTTTTCTTCTCCACCAACTGTTCACAGCAAGTGTCCCCACAAGGCCTAAGGTGTGGGCTTGAGGGAGAGACGTCCACACAATAGACTTGCAGGACACCCAGCCACAGCCCGTGTCTGACTGTGAATGATAACCTGTGGTGGTGGATATCATGAGAATTAGGCACCGACTTTTTTCTTTTCTTTTCTTTTTTTTTTTTTTTTTTTTGCTCATTAGCTTTTGTTCATGTTTGTGTATTTAATGAGTGGCCTAAGACAGCTTTTAGAGAAGCATTTATAGCCAGCCTGGGGTTGTCTTGGGTGACCCTGAGAGAAGTAGGTGTTAGGGGAGTTTGGGCAACCAGTTTATATAATTTTCTCACATTCTCCAGATTTGCTAAGGCCACACTATCATTTCCTTTGAACAGTAGATCATTGTTTTTTACTCCAAACTTATGACTCAGCAGTTCTAATAATACCCAAGTTAAAATGCATGTGGGTCACATAGTCAATTCATGTCCCATATTAAGGGTCTCTACTAGGATTTAGTCATGTGTTAGGAGTTTTTTTTTTTTTTTTTTTCAGTGAAGATCAATTTCTTGGTCGTAGAAAGTGTTACCCTGTTTTATAGCCTAGGATTCTACATGTCTAATTTTTTACTGGGGCTTGCCAGATACTCAATATACCATCCTAAATATATAATAGATACCTCTAGCACTATCAGATCTGTATCACATGCTTTGAGTTATGGGGCAGCTCCTGCCACAGACCTATCCTGCTGCAGAAGACATTCTTACACCTGGCAACACTAAACCTGACAGTTTTTTCTTAGTCACCCAATAAATGGATCAGAAGATAATTCTGAAGTATGTTATATATTCTGCCTCAAAAATACAAAGCAGTCCACTGAGCACTGTAATTAGGAAATAGGATGTGCATTACATTTTTATTCAGAGTGGAAAGGATATTATGATATACTCCGGTTAGTCTGAAGCCCCCAAATATTGACTGATACAGCAGGTTTCTGCATCTTTAACAGGATTTGTTTTTACTCTGTGGCATTTAAAAGTTTTCCTTGGGCATATAGAACATTTATTAGTTTTTGTTCACTGGTTCCAATTGGCGTGGCACATCATTATTGTAGACCATCATTATGTTCTGCAGAATAGCAAAAGGATCAATGTTCCTGCAGAGTGTATCATAAATGTAAACATAAGTGTGAAAATAGCCCTGGGGCATTCTTGAACATGTACTGCTTGCTATCCCTACTATGTGATGCAAAACTGCATTGAATATCTTTTGCTGTCAGAAATCAAGAAAAATGCAAATATCAAAATAATTCAGTGTGCCAAGTGTATGGAATTGCACCAATAAATATACTATGATAAACATATAGTTGCAATTGGAGCTACACTTGGGGCAAATGCTAGGCAGTCCATTGTTATCTATCAACCAGGATTAGTTTTTTGATTTTTTTTTTCCGTCTGTTCAAGAGGTGACGTGAATGGAGACATCAAAGAAACCACCACCCTGAATTCTTTAACTATTTTATGGTGGTGCCTATCATAGTAATTCCTCCTGAGATATAATATTGCTTGTTATATATTCTCCATGATAAAAGAGAGTGCCTTTGCTTGGCTCTTTCTACCATAATGGCTCTTAGGACACAAATCATAAATCAATGTAAAGATTCTGCCAGCTGTTAAGTATATCAGATTCAATTATCCACTTGGGGACCAAGGAAAAAACTGTAGGGTGGTTGTGTGGACACATTGGGTATGTAGTGTTGTGAGACAGACTTAGGCCGAAACTCCATCAATCACATGGCATCCAAGGCCTCCATTCTAACTGGAAGACTATGACGATATTTTATTTCTTCCATTCTGAGTCTCAACTGAGAATCTTTTTTTTTTTTTTTTTTGAATTTATTTATTTTTTTATTGTGGAGAAGGGGCAGGGAAAGAAGGTGGGGGAAGAGGTGAGTGACAGGGTCGGGCCAGTGGCATGGTACCACATTGGCTGTATCTAGGTAGAGGCAGTTTCAAGCCGGGCCTTGCTGAGTCGTTGCTACGCGGAAGTAGCTCGATGGAT
>CAUYPK010153407.1:0-17493 GCA_963574355.1 Loris lydekkerianus | reverse complement strand
CTTATTTACAATGCTTTACTGTCTTAAATGGTTTATTCACTTTATTAAAGTTGCCATTGAATTAATGTGGTATGTTTCATTTAACCTACTGATTCCTCAATTATTGTAATTGTTTTGGGTATATATTTTTATTTTTGAAATGTACCAGTGGCTGCTGCATTTTCCACCTTGGTTTATACTCGAGTCACTAAGTTTTCCAAGTTTATAGGGTAAAATTAAGGGGGTTGGCTTATACTCGGGTCAGCTTATACTCAAGTATATACGCTAATATGCAGGATGTATTTAGGCAACCCCTGTGAAAGGGTTGTTGGACCCCCAAAGGGGTTGTGACCCCCAGGTTGAGAAGCGCTGGTCTACAGTGACAGCTCTGACAATCAAATTGGGCTAGGCAAATTATTGCCACAATAAGATATGATTTCAAACCTAGTAAGGTGCAAAATTAAGTATGATGGTACTATATAGTGATAGGATTGTATAATATTGAGAACTATTACACATGACCACCTCTAGAATGTGTGGGCTTCTCAGCAAATATATTTTTCAGGGTCTCTTTTCACATAAACAATTAGAGTCACATGAAGTCAGCTTGTCCAGCACTATTCTGGCAGCCCCAAAGCACGAAATCCTGCAAAAGAAATAATGCCTTGGCCAGAAGTAGCAATGTGCTAGCCAGGCCAACCCCTGAAACAGGGACCCCACCCTTGGGCTCCAGAACAACTGCTTCAGTAGGAACACATGATTATACGGAATCATGTGTGTGGTTTGAGAGGATAAGGGAGTTAGGAGGGGATTAGAGGATCAGAGAGCACGCAAAAGAAGAGAAATAAGGCCTAGAATGTCCTACCTACAAGATAACCCTGACCTAGACAGTCTTAGGCACCAGAGGGAGACTTCAAACATTTCAGAGAAGGCAGTCCAAGGTGTATGTACAACTTCCTGAGGTCATGCCCCGGCAGAGAATTCTTGCCTAGGTCTAAAGGCAGTACTGTGCTTATGTTCTGCTGGTAGAGGATATTATCAATATAACAACTTTGTAAAATAATTTGCCTTTTTCTTGTAGATTCAAATATGCATATTACTTATGACCCAGCATTTTGACACCTAAAAATGTACATGTTAGATAATCTCTTGCATATTGTCATAGGTGTCATTATAAGACTACTCATTCCAGCTTTAGTCACAACAGCTAAAAGTGGGAAATGATTAAATGTCCATCTACCATAGTACAGATAAATAAGTTGTAGGATATTCATATTGTAGAACACTAATATTTCTGTGATCTACAGTTATGCACAACAATATGGATGAATCTTAAGACATGAGATGAATGAAAAATACAAGTCACTGAAAACTATGTATAGCATGATTTGATTACTATAAAATTACAAGAAAGCAAAATTAAATAATTCCACTACTACATACATATACACATACATAAATACATGTTGTATGAGTATCTGTGTGTATGTGTGTAAATATATATATATATATATATATATGTGTGTGTGTGTGTGTGTGTGTGTGTGTGTATTGGGGCAATTGAGAGAAGTAGGGAAGAATTTATGAGTAGACTCAAATTATTTGCAATATTCTCTTTTTTAAGTTGATTAGAGATCATGGATATTTATTTTACATTAAGCTTCAAAATTCATATGCCATATAGTCTTTCTGCATATCAAATACATATTTTAATATAATTTTTAAAGAGAAAACAAAGACTTTTTTTTTTTGAGACAAGCTGTCACCCTGGTAGAGTGCCATGGTGTCACTGCAACCTCAAACTCTTGGGCTCAAATGATTCTCTTGCCTCAGACTCCCAAATAGCTTGAACTACTGGCAACCACCACAATGCCCAGCTATTTTTTTGTTGTTGTTGCAGTTGACATTGTTGTTTTAGCTGGCCTGGGCTGGGTTTGAACATTCCAGCCTCGGTGAATATGGCTGACCCCCTACCCACTGAGCTATGGATGCCGCTTATTTAATGGAGAAATTCCCAAACATGGTTGAGGACAAGACCTTTATAAACATGCAGATCTAGTGCCCTTGGAATGCTTTATGTGCCTGATTTGGGAGTAAGCTGAGCTTTATTAATGTGGTTTGCCAAGACTACAGGCCAAGATGATGTGTGGCTCTCTGTCTTTTCATTTTAACAGCAATGCCACCAAGGAAGGGACCATATTCAACTATTTTTCTCTCCAAACATGAAAGAGAAGAATATTGAGACTATGACAAATAATATGGCAAGACTGATTGTCCTCGAAGGTTGATTCCTTTGCTTTACCTTCCTAGTGAGTATACATTATTTTCTATTCAGAGAAACATTAGTTCTCTGTGAAACAGTAAGAACTGTTAGTGGCTGTCTGCCTGCATGCAATCCATTATTTCCTTGACCATAGCCTATCTTTTCTCTCAAAGCCTAACTGTGAGTGAGAAATTATGTGTAAATTCCCCACCATGCCTTCATGGTGAGCAGTGCGAGTATTTGATGACCTAGTGAATGTCAACCTTGTGCCGGATAAAGAGCTGTTTGTATTCTTTGATCAAAAATGAAACTTAAGAAACTCCTTATGCACAATCACACTTTACCCTCATATGAAGGAAGGCGACATCCAGGGAATTGTGGCTCTCTTGGCTGAACGGACTGTGAAATTTGGTTCTTGGCTGTGTAACCAATGCTTACTCATTCCCAATTCAAGTCAACAAATATTTATTGAGATTTATTGAGTGCTGGTTACAATTCTTGGACTGTGTGGCCAAAGACAAAAAACACAAATTTAAAATCATGTCCTATCCTCAAGGAAGTTGAAAGAGACAATGTTGACAAGGAAAGCAGCCCAGGTTCCCAGGTCAGCTCTGTGGTGGGACTTGCTGGGTGGGCCTGTGCAAACCACTTATCTGCCGGAAGCTCTGTTTTGCTCTTTCATAAATTAAAGCATTGGGGATGGATAGTTTTAGAAGTTCCTTCCAAAGTTAAAAACTGATGTTGATGTGAATCTGTATGAGCAGATAAAACTCCTGAGATAATTTTATGCTCATAAGCCAGTGATCCAGTTTTCTAGGTCTGGAAACATGGAAACCCAAGCCCAGAAAGATGATTCAACTTGCTCAAGGTCATACAGATATAATACAAGAGGGTAATAGAATTGGTGGGAGGTGGGTGGGTAACTGAGTGTTTTAGATACAATGAAGTCTTCTGTTAGGTTGAAATGTAGACTACTGGCTATTTTGTAAGGTCAGTGGACAATAAGTAATTGACCTAACCCTTCTCCCTTAAGTATTTCTGCCAGAGAAATAGAAGGAAAATTTACCCCATAGGTCAAGGAGAGATGTAATGATTGTGTGCAAGAGACTATGTTGCCAGTGAGAGAGTTTGTTTTTACTATGATGAAAGATCGTAAGGAGAATTAAAACATGGAATAGATAGATATCAAAGCATTTACTCCCCCATTAGCCATAGCCAATGTTCCTGCCCCTCCTCTTGGCCGTAGGAACTGACTAGCACTTATGTTCTATTATTATCTCACTTTCATTCTACTAATGTCCTCTCCTCTTATTAACCTGAGTTAATAGAAGGCTTTATGTCTCATGAATCCTGTCTACAGTAAAAACAGTAGTCTCTAGACATGGGGCAAAGTGTGTCAGGTGAGATCACCACAAGATACTGACAGAATAGTCCTAAAGGAAGGATTTACAGTGTTATTCCCAAGATTTATACATAGGGGACCGGCATTATGAAATGTTATCTAAGATTGGACTTGAGTTGCATGTCTGCATGGATAGAAGTCTCAGATTCCAAGGAAATTTCCAGAGATTTTAGAGCAGGACAGAAATCTCTCCTTAAGAATTGGGAGTTAGAAGAGTTAGCTATTGCTGTGTAATAAATTATCATAAATTCAGCTTGAAACAATAATTGTTTATTATTAGAGTTTATATATATGTAGGTCAGCTGGATATTCCTGATTGAAACTAGGTTTGGCCCATCTCAGTTGAGCTTTTTCTTGTGTCTTGGATGTGTGAGGTCCACTCTGAGATAGGCCTAGCTAGAGTATCTTTGTTGCAACAGTTCAAGATTCTCTCATACTTTTTTTTGGCTCAGCAGTGTAGCCCAAGAACATCTTTATGGTGATGGAAGAAGAGGCAGAAACATATAATGTCTCATGAGGCCTGCTCTTGAAGCTGACATACTAAATCTCTCCCTTGTTCAGTTGGTAAAAGTTACAAGGCTTATCCTAAATTCAAGGAATTGGGATGTAGACTCTGCTTCTTTGGTTGCACAAACTATAAAACCACACGATGAAAGTGTAAATAAAAGGAAAGGTAAAAAAAAAACAAAACAAAAAACTGAGCCATTAATGGAATCTACCATTGGATTAGAAAGAGCAATGTTTCTTAAACATTTAAAAAATAATCAACATAAGTGCCCATCAACTCTTGAATGGATTAACAAACTGTAGTATATGTATACCATGAAGTACTATTCAGCCATCAGAAAAGAGGGAGACTTTACATCTTTTGGGTTTACCTGGATGGAGTTGAAACACATTCTTCTTAGCAAAGTATCTCAAGAATGTAGGGAAAAAGTATCTAATGTACTCAATGCTAATACAAATAACTACATGCCCATACAGAACAAAAAACACAAGTACACTGTAGCAAAGGCAAAGGGATAGGAGAGAATGAAAGGTGTTGAGAAGGGAGAGTGACTGGTAGAATCCCCCTCATGTGCACAATGTGAGGGTGTTTAGAGTGCCCCCTGGGTGAAAGACTCAACTACAACTCGAACTTTACCTTACAAATGAAAATAATGTAACCTACACATTTGTACCCTCATACTAATATGAAATAAAAAATAAATAATCAACAGACCATTTTCAGAGTTCAATAAAAAAAGACTATCAACTTTTCCAAGACAAATCCATGACATGAAAATGGTTGTATTATGTCTCTTAATCCTTTGAAGTTTACCCATGGACCTCAAATTAAAAATCCTGGCCAAGAAGGTCAAGTTGTCTTTCTAAGGGATGATGTTGTATCTCCATATAGAGAAACCTGCCTGCCAGTGATCCCAGGAAATCTTCCAGCTAGGAGGTGTTCTAATCTAATATTGGGATCAGGAATTTTTCTATCATAGGGTTAAAAGTATCAAGACAGCAAAGTGTAAGACCTAGTGCCAAAGTATGTGCAGAAGGAAGAGCTTTATGTGGGTGGGTATTTTAGAATGAACCACACTTAAATCCTTTCTTGGCAGTATTTTGATTAAATACAATACTTTATGAATTCTAACTTTATTGCTTCATTAGCATAGCGACAGGAAGTTATATTTCATTTTTCAAAATAAGATTATTTGTCTCTCTTTAATGACTTACTGCTTCCAAAGAGGACATAGCAGTGGGGGGCAGTTGAGACTGAAGAAAAGGTGGCAAAAAATGCTTCTTCAAAAACTGGAGTCCTATTGGTAGAAGTCACCCACTTTCCACACCACCCTACCCCAGCCAGTCGAGGGAAAGTGGGCAGGTCCAGTGACCTACTATGTGCAATTGACAAAGAAAAGTTGAGCAAGTACAGTGAACCTGTACAGATACCTGATGAATGAGCAGATCTGCATAAACACTTTAGTTCATCTATTTTCAGGAAATTAGCCCAAAGTAATATCCATTTGATTTATTTATCACTATTAGTTAATTAATTAAATGAAAGCCAATGGATTGCTCATGAAGATATTTTTAAAAACTATCTCAATAAACTGACTTAGCAAAATGAAATGGGGAAAATTAAGTGAACTTAAGTTAATTTTCCCTTGATATGGGTATTGCCTTATCTACAAAACCAGAATTCAAGGTAGGAACATTTGCTTCTGCAGTGCTCATTATGTTTACAATTCTTCTTTATGTCCATGGATTGTGGACCATGGAACATCAAAACCAAGGCAGATTTTATTTTCTGTTGTATTTCTACCCTGGATCATGACACCAAGAAACATTGAAACTAAGGCAAGATTTTATTTTATTTTCTGTTGTATTTCCAGCACCTAGCCTGTACACTGCACACAGTGGGTACACACTAAATTTGTCAGAAAAACAAACAAAAAAAATCTTCCAAAGCATTTGAGACAGCCCTTTCTTCATACCAGGAGCCTTACTGTATATTAGACATTTCGAACACTAATGAACCAATATTTATAACTAAGATCATTTTCCCTAGGTTTTTCTGTATTTTCAGGATTCCTTGGGGAAGAATAAGAATTTAAAAATGGTAGTATTATAATAGTATAATTGTGAGTTTAAAAATTTATAATGAAACTGAATCCAACCAAGGATTTTAAATGTGAAATTTGAAAGCTGTTTTCCCACAGAGGCTTCATACAGTAAAAATATTTTTAAGGAACTTTTTTCTTCTTTTGACTTAATGTTTAAACCAGGAAATTTTAACATGTTCTACTTTACATAAAAATTTGAGCTTATTATTAATAATAGGAATATTAATTGATAGTCACTATGAACTATAATACTGTCTAGCCTTTGGGATGTACAATTAATTATCATCACTTTTTGTTTTTATTTTAATTAAGCACTTATGCAGCACTTTACATATTTGATGTATTTTATAATCATTAATTACAGAATTAATGCACAAACATAAATTATACATGCTCAAAAAAAAAGAATCATCTTTAAATTATGAATAAAGAAGCTATTGAGATTATGTAGCTTTTCTCTTTGGGTTGAAAGTTTTGCCCATATATAATAGGAGGTTGGAAAATATTTTCTATTGAGGACTAGTAAATGAATTTTAACTCATAGTTTATATGAAGGACTTGTGGCAGATACTAAAAATTGGTATATATGATTTTTTTGAAAATATGTACTGTTTTGAAAAACATGTGATTTCAAAAGCTAAGTGGTTCATAAGCAAACCCACTTCCCTGGTGCGGCTGAATTGCTAAAGGGGTAATATTTTTGCTTTTTGTCTCCTTCATGGAGGATTTTAGGAAGGAGAATGGAAACATTTTTTTAGAGAAGATGCCCTATGTCTCTAAGAAGCCCATGAAAAATTGGGTGTGGGATTAGAAAAGGATTTTGGAAGAGTTTTGAGTATGCAAACACAGAGAGGTAGGCTCACATTGCTGAGCTGGGGAGTATGTCCCCAAGCCTAGGCAGCCTGCTCTGTGGCCTCTGGAAGGAAAGGTGCGATCTCAGAAGGGATCTCACTGAAAAGGGAACCAGCCTTGGTGGCTGACAACAGCCCTTATTTGCTCAAGAACTATCATTCCTGAGTAAATAAAAACCATGTGATTCCCAAAACCAATTGATCCATTTCCTCCACATTGTAAAACTTCTGAGCACCCTGCGATCTCACCTAACCCCAGTAAGGTTAGCCCACATCACAAAGTCCCAAAGCTGCAAATGCTGGCATGGAAGTGGAGAGAGTGGAACACAATTATGCTGTTGGTGGGAATGCAAACTAATACAGCCTCTTTGGAAAGAAGTATGGAGAATCCTCAAAGATCTCAAATTAGACCTCCCATTTGACCCTGCAATCCCACTACTAGGCATCTACCCAGAAGAAAAAAAAAAAAATCACTTTATCATATGGACATTTGCACTAGATTGTTTATTGCAGCTCAATTTATAATTGCCAGGATATGGAGACAACCTAAATGCCCATCAACTCAGGAATAGATTAACAAATTGTGGTACATGCACACCATGGAATACTATTCAGCCATAAAACATGGTTGCCTCACATCTTTTGTAATATCCTGAGTGGTGTTGAAACACACTCTTCTTAGTAAAGTATCACAAGAACGGAAAACCAATTATCCAATATACTCAATACTCATAGGAAGCCAGTAGATTGTCTAATGTATGCCCATGTAGGAGGAAAACTCATTTCAATTCAAGTTGGGGGGGTCTAATGAAAGAGGTGGAGGGGAGAGCAGGGTGCTACCACTCCTGGAAATTGGAAACGATTGCATCAGAGGCCCCTGTCATTAGGGTGCTTCCTTGAGAAGGGGTGGATGGCTCTGCCCTACCTACCAGGGAATCAGGGGGCAGGTACTGAGTTGGTCTGCTGGTCATTATCACAGCTGCTGAGAAGACCAAGTGTAGGTGGAAGAAGCGACTCAGAAAGGGGAAAGCAATGGAAATTGTCCTTAATGAAGAGCTTCAAAGGAACTGGGCACATTTTGATCAAAGTAAGACAGACATCACAGGTTTGTCTTGGCTGCCTCCAGACATTGGAAGGAAATGGAGTTGTCACATGAGCACAGGCAGCTAATGCGTCAGGCTGCTGCACACAGAATCACACAGCGAAGCACTCAAGATGGAACACCCAGAAGATTTTCATTGAATGGAAAATATAAGCGTTTGGGTGAGAAAGAGCTTTATCACAGTCTGGACCATAGAAAGAGAGTGAATTCTGTCACTGAGGTGTGCCAGACATAGTACAGGAGAGAAGAGTGACTAAGATTTGGACTATTAGGAATTAGGCAGACCTGGGTTAAATATATGGTTTCTTCCACTTAAAACCTATGTGACCTTGGCAAATTTTTCTATCCCTTCTTAGCTATACCTTCATTATCTATAAGATGTTTATTACCACCTATCTCATAAGGTGGTAGTAAAAATCAAGTGAGATCATGCATAGACCATAAGAGTCAACAAATGACATTTCTAAGGGCAGTAAGAGTAGTTGCTGTCACCATCAAGCTGAGTGAATACAGGTCAATGATATTAGAGATGGGCTGTGGGCCTTACATAGGAGAAGGGACTGAACAGCTTGCCAGTTTCCTTTCAGATTTTAGTTCTGTGCTTCTCTTCACAGTAATTCTATACTCTTTGGAAGATGATTTTTAGAGTAATGTGGGTCTGTGTATTAAACAGAGAGGGGGAATCTTTCTGTGAATACTGAGGAATACAGCCACCAGCCAGAAAAAAGAATGTCAATGGCAGGTGCACCTGAAGAATTCCATCTGACACCTCGGTTTTATGGGCACAGTACTTTAACTCCCAAGCTAACCAGCCACAGACATAGCCACAAGGGACTAGAGATAAAAAGATGTGAGCTAAGTGTAAGTTTCTCTGCCATCGTGAGTGTACCTAGAAAGCTGTGAGTCACTCTGATTAGTGTCATACCCCATGATCTATTTCCACCACAGGTTCAATTACAAACTCTGTCATTCTCTTATTGATTTGCTACCTCAGATCTCCATGTTGCCAGGCTCCAAGCTGAAGCTTCTAATACTGGGAGGAATCCCCTCACAAGAGTTCCCACCTGTTCCAGGTCACCCCAGAGGGCAGAGTACATCCAGCATGCCAGGGTACAGTGAGGTTGTGTAGGAAAGAACTCTCTCATAGTCACATTTGGGCCACCACGTTGCATAACTCCAGAAAGTGCCATTGAAATTGTGGCTATGTGATGCAGCGTCCCTGTGCCCAGCAAAGATGCCTCTAAAGTAATGACATGTCTTCTTACCAGAGATGGGCCCATGGAGACTGAGAGACCAGGTCTTATTAATCATCACAATTTATGATGATTAAATGGAATGCTGGCTCTCTTCAATCCTGAACTTTTGGATGTTATAACACTTTAAGACATAGTACTTGTCTTCTTTCTGGGAACTAAAGTTCTCTTTAGGGAAAGGACTCAGTTGAGATGCAGCCTTGTTATAACTGAATGCCATCACAGCTGTACAGGGAGTGCATTATTTATTATATCTCATATGACCTAAAAGATTATTTTCCTAATCTGGCCAAGTCAGAAAAAAAAAGGAGGCTGAGGTGGGAGAATTGTTTGAGGCTAGGACTTCAAAATCAGACTGAGCAACATACAAGACCCCATCACTAAAAAGGGGGAAAAAAATTCTAGCACATTGGGTGAATGGTAAGAAGAAAGGCAAGATGAAGTTGTTCACTTTGGCATTTTTCACCCAGGAAAGGCAGATTTGGGAGCAGAGCCCCAATATTCAATTGGAGAATGGCTTCTAACACAGTGAAGTTTATTTGGGGGATCCTTTGAGGATCTTGGTCAACTAGGGATTCTTCTCCCCAGAATAAAAGGCCTGTATGTGAGTAGGTTTCCATGTAAGTAAATATCTCACATAAACACATACACATGTACATACATGTACTATGATGTGTAGAATCCTGTTTGTAGGCCCCAGGATTCCCAGGATTCCAGGGATTTCACATAAGGAACTCACGTGTAGATTATCCTTCACTGCTTGGAAATCATTCTCCTGCTGTGTCTTGGCTGAAGATTTTACATCTGTAACTTGTTTGGAAGCGCCCCAAGAATAGGAACCTCATTTTCCTTTTTAGCACATGGGTACCTACTGCAATGCCAAATGTGGGGTGTTTAATAACTTTAAGTCAAATGAATACATACTGAAAGGCTGGTTCCCTACTTAGATCCAGACAGAACTAGCATTTTTTCCCAACTATCTCATGCCTAAAGAAAAATGATATTTTGATATGCTTTTCTCTTCTCATAGAAGGTACTCAGTGGATGGGCAAGACCCTTTACCAGTTCTGCTTGAAGAAGGAAAAGAAATGTCTTCACTCTAAAAACAAACTAAACCTGGCTCCAAAAAGGAATTTTCAAACCGGGAGAAATAGTTCCAAACATGCAAACAAGATCACAAAACATACAGATACGATTTTAAGGGGTACAAATGCCAAGGATGCTAAGGAGCCATAGTCACTTTGGGAAGGCCTTTAAAGAAGGTCTCCCACCGAGTTCCCACAGTGCCCTGGTCACAGGGCTGCACTTGGAAAATGTGTCTGTCTCCCTGCTCTTGTCCAACCATCCCTTCAGCCAAAACTAATTGGGACACAAGGAATGTGTTCCAAGGGAGTGTGAATGTTATAACTGGCCCCTTTATGAGGCTGCCTAGAAGCCTGGTGATGTTCCAGCTCCATGGCTGGGACAAGCCTTTGACATGAACCTGTGGGCTCTTCTAGGCCATGGTTCAGGCCCAGGAAAGTGGAAAATACCATTGACACAGATGGGAGCAGTTTAGAGAAGACAGGGTGGGAATGGTGCTATGTGCCAGGCCCCTTCTGAGGAAGGACAAAATGGGGTCACAGATTTGGCATGAAATAAGAGAAAAGACGCCTACTGACTGGCTTGACTAAACAAAAATGGGCCTCTTGCAATGGAGGGAAATGTGGGGAATTCATTTTTCCAGCTGCCCAGATCTGCTCTTTTGAGTCTGGGCCGGGGAGGACTTAGCCACCCGGGGCTGAGATGCTGACTTACTCATCTGCGTTTCTGCCAATACCAGGCTCTCATTCAACCTCTTGTAAGGCATGTTTGTGATTGTTGACTTCTCACAGTCTGAAAGACCTGGGCTTTGGGGCTCATATGAGGTGTGAGGACTTGAGCAAAGAATCTACTTTAGTAATACGGCTTATTCCCTATTTGTGAATGCAATCATTGTGCATTGAAAAATGGCTTTGGGCAAAAATTAACAAAACTGAGTTCTTTCTTTTTAGGTACATACAGTCTGGAGGGGGGATATGGATTAGATCTAAGCAATTACAACGGAGGGGGCATGGTGATGTTTCACAAGTGGAACAGAAGACAATGTTCCAGAAGACAATGGGAGGACACTGAGGAAAGGGTGCAAATCTCAGTTATAAAAATCAAAAGCTTCATGGAGAAGGAGGAATTAGAACTAAAATTGAAATTAAAAAATGATAGGAGAAAATGGGTAGCACATGGTCCACCCAACCTTTCGAGGTTCTGAGAATGAATGTGATGGTATAGTTTCCATGCTGAGACTTACTTGGAAGAAAAGGTTTGTAGAGTTAAGACATTGGTTTTGATATTCATTGAATGTGATGGCAATACAACCGGTCACTGTGTTTGTCTGATGTATCTCCACAATCGTGTGTTGGCTACTTTCAAGAAGCCAACTGGGGCCTTTCCAAACACCATACTATTCCCTAGAAGGGAAGATATGGAGGTGAGTGCTAAAGGTGGTGACACCGTCTTTTAGACAGAAAGCTTCCATAGTTTGTGATGCAATGATTGTGTTCAATGTTCCGAGTATGGCAGGGGCTGATCTGAGTCTGAATCCCCATCTGTCTGATGCTAACCCTGGGACCTGGGGCAGCCCCCTTAGATTTTCTTAATCTGAATTTCCTCAAGTGGGAAATGGTAGCAGTTTTACTTACAACCCAGGGTTTCTGGGAAGAATAAAAGCAGTGATGCCCATAAAGCCCCAGGCCCTATCGGGTCCTTAGAATGGGCTGTGCGCAATAATGCTGCCCTGGAATGATGACCACTGAGAGGCCCAATCCAAGGTACTCTTCCTCATTCCCAATCAATAGAGCTAGTTTCTTACATCTCACTCAGACTTCCACGCGTACAAACCACACATTGTGGACTTGGCTGAGTTTCACATAGGCCTTAGCTTTATAGCTAATTGAGCTATAAATGGCAACATGGAGGCTATAGCCACTGGGAGCATGAAACCACCCCTCTTCCTCTTCCTGGCCAATTTCCCACTGGAGTATCTCCCAGATAGTCTCTCCTCAAAGCCTCTCATTTAGTCAATATAACAGATTTTTATTACCCCTAATCACAACAATGTTGGGTTAAGGAGAGCCAGTAGTAAGCAAAGCTTTTGGTTTTTATAGGCCTAGATCAAACTGTGGGAAAGATCAGAATTGTTAGGGATTGTGAGAGGGAGTTGATTCTGTCATTCCTGCATTTACCTGCCTCCCCTTGTCAAAAAGTTGCCTAGGGCAGACGCTGCTGCCAAAGGACATGGACCTGCTGGAGATGACCTGACAGGGGGCATCTGTGGTCCCTGAGGAGTGGGTCAGGAGCAGCTTTTTATCAAGAATAAAGAACACCTGGTACCATTTGTCAAAAAGCAGATTTTTTTTTTGGGGGGGGGGCTCAGTATAGGTCTATTAGATAGGGCAGGCAATTGGCATGCTCGGTGTACTCTCCAGGTGACTCTGACCACCTCTGTGCTCTGGTATTTCCCATCCAAATGGGTAATAGGAGCCTCCCACCAGCATTAAGTGGCAGCCGTCAGCAGTGCTCGTTCCTATGGAGTGAAGTGATGTTTAGAAGAACTGAGGTTAGGCTACAGGAGCAGATGGGGTCATGGGTAAGGAGGAGACAGAGAGGTTAGCAGTCCAGATTGTATCTCTGGGCTGGAAAGGTAAGACATATAGAGCAAAGGAAGCAACATGGGGTCATTTCCAGAGGTGTCATAGGCCCCTCCGAAATTCTTAGAGGTGGCAAGCCCAGCTGCTAGAGGAAAGGAAAGCAAGATAGCAGAGGCCTAGTCAGAGAGAAGACCAGTCTTGGTACCTGATCACAAGACTTTCTAAGCAGTCCTGAATCCAGTGCCCAGCTTTGTCTGTCACTTTGCTCTGGTGGTGGGACATTAAACGCCCACCTGCCCCCATCACCAGGATGTGAGCAGCAGAGCCTACATCAGACAAAGTGTCTTGTACATTTTGGATATTAATCTTGACGGAAAAATCTTTAGCATCGTATGGATTAGTCAATGTAAATTCATTAACTACTTGTCATGACTATAATATAATCTGCCCTGACCGTAAAGACTCAACAGCATGGTGTTAATCAAATCTATGCAGAAAACAACACATTTCTGTTTAGACTCAACGAAGGCTTCTCTTACTAGATCAGAGACTGGGCTTTTAATGGGGGAAAAAAATGTGCTCCTGTGAGCCCTCCTGTCCACAGAAGAGCATCCCAAGTCTCCAGCAGTGACAATTTGAAGGTACCTTCTATTTCTGGCAAACTACACACCCTCCACATAATGGAAGCCTGTCAATCTCTAGTCCCCATCAGCGAGGAGTTCACAGATAATAAAGCAGAATGTATTCTGCACGATGGAACATTTTCTCCCAGGATGAGTAATTACCAGGTTTTAATCATGCTCATTAGCCAGCCATTAGAGTCCTGTCCAGCCTCTCCCGCCAGAGACGAGACAGGAGAATGATTGTGGTCGGAGGCTGCACCCGACCTGGGGAAATTCTCAGCCATCTGTTCCAAGTTGTAACCCCCTGCATGAAGCACCTTGGTTGATGGCTACAGCGGCCTTAGATCCCCAGCACCGAATCTACTTATTTATCCAGGCTGAGCCAGACTGGACCCCATCAGAACTTGGAACTGTGAGAATTTAGCATTCACTAAAATCAGAGGTAAGCCAGCAGCAACTTAGCAATCATGAGGTCTTCATTTCGGCAGAAATGTGTGTTGTGTGTTTTAATTTCCATAGCTTAGTACATTAAGGAGTCAGTAAAAATATGGGTTTGACACCAATGAGTAAAATGAAAATTACTATGAATTTGTTTCTTTTCTGTTTGCAAAGCAGTTGGATAAAGCAACACCAGCCTTACAAACGCAGAAAGAGGGAACATTTAAGATTTTAGGGTATTACCATTTGTTTACCATTCTCTGTCTCTTCCAAAGAGAAGAATCTCATCCTGCTGCCTCAGCCTCTGGAAGCCACTGGGATTACAGGCGCATGCCGAGGCACCCAACTGGGTTTTCCATTTTTTTAGGAGTCAGGGCCTCACTCTTGCTCAGGCAAGTGTCCAACTCCTGAACTCAAGCAATTCAGCCTCCTGAGAATAATCCCACAGTGCTGGGATTATTAATGCCTCAAACATTCTGTCTATAAGTAACTTTTACCTTATCTCGGCCTTTTCATTTACAACCTGCTCATTTAGAATTTTGCTGTGCTATATAGAAGAGCAAAAAATGAGATACTTTTAAAAATAAGGTTTTTGCTTTTCTTTTTTGTTGCAGTAGCTATGATACCTCTCTTCCCATTTTTGTCTCCTCCTTAAACCCGGATTCTGATTCACTCTAATGACAATGGCAACTTTTCCTACCCCTCCTCCTCACTCCTTAGTTGAAGAATCTTCTGTAGTGCTGAGCCCAGTAAGATGGGACAGCTGGATAAGCCCTTGGCCTCTAACTCAATCCCTCCCCTTCCAGGATAGGAAGTCTAGGTAGGTGGTGACACAGAGCATTCCAAAGAGCATAGTGTCAGCAGCAGGGGTGTTCCTGAGACGTTTGTATGTCCCCATAGGTGACAGGTAGAGGGTATTAATAGGAGGTAAAAGTAGAGCCAAAGGAGTTGAAATAATGAACCAGGTAATTAGAACAACCTGAATGGAGACCAGCCACAAGAATCAACATTCTACATATAAGGCTGGGGGCCTCGCTAGGATACAGCCACTGTTAGGGACTGAATTGTGTTGCTTAAAATTCACATGTTGAAGTCCTAAGCCCCCAAAGTGACTGTATTTAGAACTAATTAAGGTTAAATGAGGTTATAAGTATGGGACTTTCACGAACCAGCAAAGAGAAGGAGAAATAAGGTTAGACCTGAGTGGGAATGGTGGGAAATGAGAAGACAGACACAAGAGACGAAAGCTGGGGTCAGCAAAACTGGAGCAGCTGAGGCCTGCAGCCAGCCCTGGACCGTGGAAGCAGCTTCATTTATATAGTGTCTTTAACAAGGTAAATCTTAACACCTGGGGTAAAGATTAACTTTAAGGAGGAAAAGCTGTGTGCTTGTAGGTAATCAGGAAAGTATGCATGGGCTCTGTGACTTCTGGGAGAGGAGAAAAGAATGTTTGTTGTTAAAGGAGGAGAAGCAGCTGGACGTGTCCCCAGGTTGTGGGGGCCCTGCTGCCTCACAGCCCATTTTCCACATGGGACCCTAATCCAATAGAATTGATGGTCCTAAAAGAAGAGAAAAAGAGTGAGATCCTAGGCCAAGCAGGGTGGCTCACTCCTATAACCCTAGCACTCTGGGAGGCCAAGGCCGGTGGATTGCCTGAGCTCATGGGTTGGAGACCAGCCTGAGCCAGAGCAAGACCCTATCTCCAAAGATAGCTGGGTGTTGACGGGTGCCTGGAGTCCCAGCTACTCGGGAGGCTGAGGCAAGAGAATCGCCTAAGCCCAAGAGCTGGAGGTTGCTTTGAGCTGTGACACCACAGTACTCTACTGAGGGGGACAAA
This sequence comes from Loris lydekkerianus, assembly GCA_963574355.1. Taxonomy (NCBI): domain Eukaryota; kingdom Metazoa; phylum Chordata; class Mammalia; order Primates; family Lorisidae; genus Loris; species Loris lydekkerianus. The sequence goes on along the minus strand of CAUYPK010153407.1, from coordinate 1,468 downwards.
GTGAGACTCTGTCTCAAAAAAAAGAAAGAGGGAGATCCCTTGCTCTTCAATTATGGACTGAGAAAAGGCCATCTGAGGACACAGCAGGAAGATGGCTGTCTGCAAGCTGGGAAGAGAACCCTTCACCACAATGGACCATGCTGGCACTTGGACTTCTGGCCTCCAGAACTGTGAGAAAATAAATTTCTGTTGTTTAAGCTCACTTTATGGGGTTTTATTATGGCAGCCCGAGTAGGCTAATACAGCTTTGCCACAGTTCCAAAAGGACATGGTTTTAAGGACCCAGTCACTGGAACCGGGCACATAGCCTCAGGAGAGAGGTAACTGGCATCAACAGCCACAGTGAGAGCCAAGGTGTTCTGTTCACATCAAATGTGAGTTTCTTAGTTGCTTCCTGACCTAGGACAGGACCTGGCTGAGAACTCAAGTAGGTGGTGGACAAGTACCCCAGCAGTGGGTAGAATCTGGCTGTGAGAACAAGACTGGTCGGGATGGCCCTTGCCAGTCCTATCCCAATACTTGATTTACAAGGAATTCAACTGAGAAAGGTTGAGAGACTTACCAACTGTGCCCTGTAAGTGTGGGGGCTGGTGGGACCTAGTCTGACAAATCCCCGGAGAATCTTGTTAGTGTTAAGGTTAGAAATTAAATTATAAATAGTACTAGATAATGAGAGAGGAGCAATAATATGTTATAAATCAACATTTAACACCTATCCATCAAGCAAGTGCCTATTATGAAGGACATTAAATGTAGATTTACTAGAAAACAAATGTTGTGGGTCCCCTTTGATTAACGTATTTCTCATTGAGTCCTTCACTGCTAATAGAGAGACAGAACAGAAGAAAGATGATAGGAACTTCTAGGAGGACCACCCTGCTCTACACATATTATATCAATACAAGAAATAGGATTATTCTGCCCCTCTCACCCCACCCCTACTGTTCTGACTGTCAGCCGGAACACCAAAGAAGGTGGCTTCCTCTATATGGGGCTGGAAAGGTTCCATCAAGAAGGCACAGGGTGGACTGGGTCCTTGGCATTTCTCAGGCCCCTCAGGCCTGCCAGCTAGTGCCTCCCGTTTGCCTCCATACATGATCTTAATGTTCATTATAGACCACAAGAAAGGTCCTAATAAAGACTTTGTTTGTGCTAGCCAGTGTGTCAGATATTTTATACCATGCTCCCATATTTAATTTTTCCATAACTCTCATGATGTGCTATTAGGGCCATTTTTGAGATGAGGAAACTGAGGCTCAGAGATATTTGAACCTAGCCTTCTGGGGTTCCAGAATGAATTTCTTTTCTTTTAGAACAAGCTGTATTCTGGAAACAATATGCCAAGATATATAAATATAAACTATAAATATAAAATTCTGAAAGCAGCCAGACAAAAGAAAACCATAACCTATAAGGGGAAGAATATTAGAATAACTGTAGATCTCTCTGCTGAAACCTTTCAAGCTAG
>CAUYPK010153401.1:0-47466 GCA_963574355.1 Loris lydekkerianus | reverse complement strand
AACTTTGCTATACGCCATATCAGAGTGTATAGTCTGTTTCTTGACTTAACATTACAGGAGCAAGTTTACACCTACGGCAAAGCTTCTGCTCGTTCGCGTCTCAGGTCACGCAACAGGGTGGATGTGTGTCAGCTCTGGCCTTGGAGCCAGCTGCAGCACCAGGGACTGTAGCTTGTTCCACTAACCCACTTGTACCAAGTCTTCTCAGAAATTGCAGCTGGACTTCGGGGAGAAAGACATGATTGGATGTGAGTGGTACAAGGGGTGACCTGTATCAGACACTTCCCTCTGTCACTGCAGACCATCAGCTCCAGCGGGTCACCAGCCTGTGACCTGTATCAGACACTTCCCTCTGTCACTGCGGACCCTCAGCTCCAGCGGCTCCCCAGCCTGCGAGCAGCTTTCTGATGGTCATGCAATGTCCTTCATGCATTTCCAAATGGGACACTTTCAGAATAGGGTCAGCACTCATATACCGTGTGAGTTATCTATCACAGCCTGACAAATCGCTCCAAAACTCAAACCAACGACGGCCACTTGCCACCTCTCACAGTGTGGATCACAGGGAGGCTTCACAGCATGACTCACAGAGGGGCAGTAGAGATGGCGCCCCAGACTAAGGCTGGCTGCGTGATCCCTTTCCTAGATGGGTCACTCATGCAGTTGTCAAGCTGGTGCTTTTGTCAGCAACATGTTTCAGTTCCTTGTCACTCAGACTGCTCTATAAGGCCACATGAGGGTCCTCGGGTCGTGGGGGTTGGTTCCTCCAGAGCCAGTGATAGAAGGCCCAGAGGGATGCTGCAGTGTCTTCATGACCTGGCCTCAGTACCCGCTCTCCCTCCACCCCTTCTGCAATATCCTCTTGGTTTCACAGGTCAGCCCTGTTTAACATGGGAGGGGACCACATGGGCTGTGAATACCAGGGAGCAAAGTCACAGGGGGCTGTCTTGGATCTGGCTACCACACATCTGAGCAACCTCGAAGGACCAAGGAGCTCAAGACTAGCAGGTCCACTTGGATCCTTGGAAGGCAGGATCTGGTGGGTAAGGCATCCCCTCCATCCTCCCAGGCAGATGCTTCTGAGATACATCTCAAAATACTCCTGAGAAGGTCTTGGTGAAACCAGACACCTGTCCCTATGCCAAAATTGATTATGCATTGTTACACTGATCCCCCCCCTCCCCCAAACCTCTTTAACCATCCTTCACTCCTGCTCCCTAGGATCACTTCCCAAATCAACAAGCCTTTGCCTCTGGCTCTACTTCCCGTGTATATATGTGTGTGTGTGTGTGTTGGGGGGGAGGACTCAGGCCAAGACAGCTGTGTAGTATTTGTGGTTGGCTGTTTCATTACTGTGGTACAATTATATTATAAAATGCACAGCTCCTAAGTGTATACTCTGGTGAGTTTGGATAAGTGTACATCCATCCATACATATGACTAAAACCCTAAATCAATATATACGTATGGCCAGCACCCTATAAAAGTCCCTGTCTCTGCCCCCTTGCCCCAGAGACAACCACTATTTGTATCTCCATTCCTATAGATAATTTCTGCCTGTTTTTGAACTTTGTGTCTGTAAATGCAATAGATATGCTGTATTTTCACCATGGCAGTGGATGAAATATCTGTGTCACTCCCTGTCAAGAGACAGAGTCTATTTCTCTTTCTTTCAAATCATGCTGGCCCTGTGGCCTGTTTTGTCAACAGAATGTTGCAGAAGTGAGGCTGTGATTGCCAAGGCCGAGAATTTGGAAATCTGCAGCTTCCACCTTCTCTATCCAGGATGCACCCTCTCGAGGGTGGCACTGACAGATGGTCACGCTGGCTGTGGCTGGAATGAACATCAGGCCAAGAAGACCCTCAGAACTGCAGGAGAGGTGCTTGATGCAACACCAGAAATATGCAATGCAGCTGACACCAGGTTTAAGGTCATTGAAAAAAACAAAATACATGTTCTAAAGATAAGAAAGATGGGGCCAGGTATGGTGGCTCACGCCTGTAATCTCAGCACTCTGGGAGGCCAAGGCAGGTGGACTGCCTGAGCTCAGGAGTTCGAGACCAGCCTGAGCAAGAGTGAGAACTTATCTCTAAAAAAAAAAAAAAAAAAGCCAGGTGTGGCTCAGCGGCTAGGGTGCCAGCCACATACACTGGAGCTGGCAGGTTTGAATCCAGCCTGGGCCTGCCAAACAACAATGACAACTACAACCAAAAAATGGCCGGGTGTTGTGGCAGGTGCCCGTAGTCCTGGCTACTTGGGAGGCTGAGGCAAGAGAATTGCTTAAGCCCAAGCGTTTGAGGTTTCTAACAAAGTGAGACTCTGTCTCAAACAAAAGCCAGGTGTTGTGGCAAGCACCACAGGTGGCAGCTACCAGGGAGGCTCAGGTAAGAAAATCACTTAAGCGCAAGAGTTTGAGGTTGCTGTGAGCTGTGATGTCATGACCCTCTACTGAGGGCGACAATTGAGACTCTGTCTCAAAAAAAAGAACAACGAAGTTACTTAAGGATAGAAAACCCACATTAAAAAATTATCATTAAAGAAATTGAATCATAATCTATAAGTTTCCTAACTTCCCACTCCCAAATCCCAAGAAACGAATAATCTTTACCTTAAAAAGCCTTGGTGTTAGTGCACAATGGGGGAGGGGTGAGAGGGAGGGGCAGAGCTCTCAAGTCTAGTCCAAAACCCAACCTGGATACGGGAAGGCCTGAGGAAGGTTAAATAAAGCCCAGCTCAGTTATGAAGGCAGACGCAAAGGAGCTAAATTAAATAACAGCAAATTTAACTCAGCAGGTTAAGTGGTGAAATTGATCATGATTTATTCCAGTAAGACAAAAACAATAGATCATATGCAATCTCTGTAAACGTTTTAAATTTAAAATTTTTTAATGAAACAACAAAATAAAATATATACAGTAAAACTCATAGAAAAGATTCCGTACCCATATAGAGAACATAACACAATTTTCTGAAGGATGTCAATGAAAAGAGAGACACTGTGTGTTTCTGCCCGGGAAGACAGCAGTACACGGACATCAGTTCCCACCACAGGAATGCAAAACATCAGTGCAATTCCAACCGAAAATCCAATAGAGCTTTTCATGAAACTTGACAAAATGATTATAATATTCATAAGAAAAGCAAAAGACTAAAAATAATGAAGACATTTCCAACGTGCAGAATAATGAGAGATTCATGAGCAATTGGGGGTTAGTGCCTTGCTTTGGTGGGATGCCCCACCCCCCAGGCTGTGGTGGCACATGGTTAAAAGGGTCAGCCAGGCTTTCAGGACCAACACAGGCTTCACAGATGGGGTCTTCTCTGTGGTCTCCAGTTCATCCTTACGATACATACATTCCTGGAGTTGGTGACTAATCCCTAAGGACAGAAAAGAAAGCGTTTCACACCTGTAATCCTTGTACTCTGGGAGGCCGAGATGGGTGGATCGCCTGAGCTCACAAGTTGGAGATCAGCCTGAACCAGAGGGAGATCTCATCTCTAAAAAATAGCCAGGCGTGTGGCGGGCGCCTGTAGTTCCAGCTACTGGGGAGGCTGAGGCAAGAGAATGGCTTGCGCCCAAGAGTTTGAGGTTGCTGTGAGCTGTGACGCCATGGCACTCGACTGGGGGCAACAAAGTGAGACTCTGTCTCAAAAATAAATAAATAAGTAAAAAGTGCTTCATATAGAGATTCAGAAAATGGGGGATGGCAGTTATTTTACATGACTCTGGAAGGAGAGTTTCAGAAGTTGCAGTTAAAATTTTTGGAAGGTCACTGTTAAATTGGAACTAATGGATCAACACCCATGTGCACGTTTGGTAGTAAAACTCAACGGAAAGCAAACAGGTGGGAAGGGCCCGAGGGGAGGGAATTCACACCTAATGGATTCAGGGCTCCCTATCTGGGTGGGGGGTGCATGTATAACTTTGACTCAAACTGTACAAAAGCAATTCATGTAACCAAACCATCTGCATCTCCCATGATATTCCGACATAAAAAATAATAAGTGAATGAATAAATAAATAAACTTTTCCTTGGTTCTATAATGAAAAAAAAATTTTTTTTTCAAAGGAAAGAAAAGAGCTGCAGGAAGGGAAAGGACTAAGCAGGGTGGGAGGGAATGGAGCAGGAGGTCAGAGACGCCTCCTTGGGGGCTTGCCTTTGGGTTATCAGCCAAGCATGAAGTCAGGGTCACAATCGTGGTGGACTTGGCCTTGAGATATCCAAGGGATGTTAAAAAAAAATTAATCGGGAGGTCATTAGCCTGAAATGGCCTTGGGTTCCTGTGTGAGCTAACCAGAACCGAACTCAGTGTAAACAGTAAAACGAAACTTAAGATTTGCTGATCAGAAACCACCAACTAACCTCTAACTAGAGATTTTAAGGCTACTGTTCAACTTTAACCAATCAAATATTCTATCTTTTTTTTTTTTTTTTGCAGTTTTTGGCCGGGGCTGGGTTTGAACCCGTCACCTCCAGCATATGGGGCCAGCGCCCTACTCCGTTGAGCCACAGGCACCACCCCAAATATTTTCTTATAAAAATGTTCCCCTGTTCCCCCTCAGGGGAGTCCTGAAGCGCTTTTGGTTTGGTGCTGCTGGTTAATTCAAATAAAATTTTAATGTGCCTAAGGTTATCTTTATATATATATATATATTTTTTTTTTTTTTAATCTCATGCTTTATTTATTCATTTATTTATTTGCAGTTTTTTGGGGGGAGCCAGAGACAGGTTTGAACCTGCCACCTCTGGCATATGAGACCAGTGCCCTACCCTGTTGAGCCACAGGCACCACCCCCTAAGGTTATCTTTTAACAGTGAGTTGAATGCTGATGGTGCGACACTGGGTCATCCATCCTAGTTGACTTCTGGGTCTATCCAGAAACTTTTATTGAGTATTTACTCTTTACCTAACACTGTCCCAGGTGCTGGGAATGCAAACATCACAGGCACTCCTGTCCTCATGGCTTGCTGGGGAAACAGACAGATCAATGTGACAGAGCCACAGATGCAGAACAAGGCGCTGAGGGAGTTCGTTTCCCTGAGATGGGACCAAATAATTAATTAATAATTTTTTTTAAAGTTGCAATATAAAATAAGGCTGGGCAAGGTGGTTCACTTGTCCTGGGCTGCCTCAGTCAACAACTTTGGCAAAATACTAAGGAAGTGTCAATCCCAGCACTCTGAGAGGCCAGGGCAGGAGTTTGCTTGAGCTCATTAGTTTGAGCCCAGCCTGATCAAGAGTGAGACTCTGTCTGTACTAAAACTAGAAAAATTAGCAGGGCATTGTGGTGGGTACCTGTAGTCCCAGCTACTCAGGAGGCTCAGGCAGGAGGATCACTTGAACCCAGGAGTTCGAGGTTGCTGTAAGCTAGGTTGATACCATGGCACTGGGCAACAGAGTGAGACTCTGTCTCAAAAAAAAAAAAAAGAAAAGAAAAAAGAAAAAGAAAAGAAAAGAAAGCTGTATAAAATAAATGCAAATAATTTTATTTGACTTGTTAGTTAATGAGGGAACCAGTAAGATGTTAAGACAGATGAGGGGGGTTCCTGTGGCTCAAAGCAGTAGGGCGCCAGCCCCACATGCCTGAGGTGGTGGGTTCAAACCCAGCCCCGGCCAAAAACTGAAAAAAAAGGGAAGATTTCTATATTAAAAAAAATAAATTAAAAAAAAAAAGACAGATGAAAGGAGAATTTGAAAATCGACCACATGCAGAGGAAGCAGGAATTCCGGAATGAATTCACTCATAGATACAAAGCTGGTCAGTGTCCACAGGGCAATGAAAGGTAATATTTAAATTCTTCTGCTCTAGAGGACGGGAACCAATTCTATTTCTATGGACAAAATCCATTTGCACTGCTGTGGACAAGAATTATTTCAGTTTCCTACTATTTAACTTCTCCCCTTTTAGTGTTGTGAAATAGCCTAGTCAATAGAAAGGTGACCCTAGGGACAGACTCCTGCGTAAACATGCCATCCCAGAAACCCCACTCTCCACTGAGAGCACGCCCAGGACCTCTTTTGCCCATTTCCAAGTCTTGAACAATTTCTCCTGACAGGCGACTAGCTCAGGGTCCATCTAGGGCACCCAGGCAAAACCCTCACCCGTAAGATCAGAACTTCTGTGGGTGGTGCGTGGTTTTGCAATCTTGCAGTGGCTCCAGGTGATCTGATGGCTCCCACAGCTGAGGCCCACAGGGTGCCTGCTGCCCACACTCCACCCTCCTTACTGGGCTTCCTTGTGCCTTGTGGGGTGGGGGTGGGGAGGTCACTGCAGTCCCCTCAGGCTCCTGACACTTCCCTAGTATTTTGCAGAAGTGGCTGACTGAGGCAGCCCAAGACACCCCCTTCGCCCACAAACGCACCTTTCCAGAAGTCCCAGAAGATGGCATTTTTCCAAAGCGTTTTGCTCCAGGACTCAGAGGAAACCCACAGCTTGAGAGCAAGCAGATGATGAGAAATTCATCATCCTCAGCAAATTGGTTCCTGGTTGTCCTGCAGAAGGACAGTAATTACAGAGGACTCTTAAAGTGCCCAGCTAAATAAGTAGGTTCCAGAGTAACGAGCCAGCTAGCAGCCCTGGAAGCTTGGAGCCACAATGTGGGTGGGCTCTGGGCCTGCCTCTAGGTGCCTCCACCCACACCCCCACAAGAGCGTAAATCCAGGACCAGGAGGAGAGGCTTATTCTCCACGTGGATGTCTCTACAAGAGAGTGACGGACAGCGTCCGCTGTCAGCAGCCAGTGTGTGTTCAGCCTGCGGACAGCTGCAACCCCAAACTCCTGGAGGGAGGCCTCCCAGCCCCACCCTGAAGAATGGCCCCAAGGAAATAGTGTGGGAGGAAAGGACTGGCCACTACTAGCAGACAAAACCTTGAGTGAGTTGATGGGCCAGAAACAGAGATGGGTGGGGAGTTGGGGGGACAGGAAACAAGGGCTGTTCGGGAGTTGGCCACTGGGATGACAGTAAGGACATCATTGATTCAAGCAGACCCTGGGGGCAGTCAGGCAGTTGGAAACATAAAATTTTTACCTTGTTTCTTGTTTGCCAAGTGACTTCAAGCAAGTCATTTAACCTTTCTCAGCCTTTAAAAAATAAGCACATTAATAACCTCATTCCCAGGTTGGCTTTGCAGTTAAATGACATAGTATATGTGAAACCAGCCAGCACAAAGCCAGGCACCTACCCGATAATGTACATTTCCCTCCCTCCCTTCCTTTATATCCAAAGAATTAAGGGGGTGGGGCTGGGGAGACAGCAGTCCTACATCTGCACTATCCCACGTAGCAGCCACGAGCCCCGTGTGGCCACTGAGCCCTGAAATGTGGCCAGTGTGAAGTGCGGGGCACTGCAAGCATGAACCACACACCGACTTCTAAGACTGGACACAAAAAAATGTAAAATCTGTCTAATGATTTTTATGTGGTTATGGGTTGAGATGATGTTTTCTTGTCTGTTAGATTATTAAAATTCAAAAAAGCTAACTTCTTTCTTCCCTTCCTCCCTCCCTCCCTCCCTCTCTTCCTTTCTAACAGGGTCTTACTCTGTCACCCTGGGTAGAGTGCTAGGGTGTCATCATAGCTTACAGCAACCACAAACTCTTGGGCTCAAGCAATCTTCTTGCCTCAGTTTTTCTATTTTTAGTAGAGGTAGAGTCTCACTCTTGGTCAGGCTGGTCTCCAACTCCTGAACTTGGGGGACCTATCCTGTTTGGCCTCCCAGGATGCTAGGATTACAAGTATGAGCCACCATGCTCAGTCTTCAACTCTTTCTTTCCTATTTTCTTTCTTTTCTTTTTTTTTTTTTTTTTTTTTTTTGTGATAAGGTGTTCCTCTGTCATCTAGGCTAGAGTAGAGTGGTACTATCATAGCTCACAGCAACCTCAAACTCCTGGACTCAAGTGATCCTCCTGCCTCACCCTTCTAAGTAGCTGGGACTATAGGCACCTGCCACCACACCCAGCTAATATTTTTAATTTTTGTAGAGACAGGGTCTGATGATGCTGTTTAGGACTCAAGTGATCCTCCCAACTGTAACTCCCAAAGTGCTGGAATTAAAATGATGTGAGTGGCAAAGTTTGATTTCTGTTTTTTGGGGGGTTTTTTGCAGTTTTGGGCTGGGGCTGGGTTTGAACCTGCCATCTCCGACATATGGGGCCAGCGCCCTACTCCTTTGAGCCACAGGCGCCACACCCCAAGTTTGATTTCTATTAGATAAGGCTGCCCTAGATGGAAACAAATAGATCTGTCCAGAGCCAGGATGCAGGCTCCCGATGGGATCCCCTGCAGGGATGCAGGCTCCCGATGGGATCCCCTGCCGGGATGCAGGCTCCCGATGGGGGCCCAGGAGCCTGTGATGTTGGGGCTTTGCTGAAATGTGAAGAGCACATTTAACTATTTAACCAAGTCACCCCAGAGGTGCCATATGCCTCCCTGGGAGAGCTGCCATTTCTTTCACACCTTCTGAGGGCTTTACATTAATCCTCACTGAATCCTCAGAGCTATGTGAGATTAGAAACCACTATTTGTGTTTTACAGACAAGGTAACAGAGTGCAGCGGCATTAATAAACTTGCCTTAGTTGAAAGACAGAGAGCAAGCTGGAGAGCTGGGGTTTGAACTGGGAGCTTTGAGGCCAGTTCAGCACTGACCTGGTGCTAGAGTCTGAATGTGGTCCTCAGAATTCAAGCATTGGAAGCCTAATCCCTAACCGGAGGTGTTTAGGTCACCAGGCCTCTTGTGGATGGATTAATGTCTCTATAAAGAGGGGTTTGGGGAGCAGGTTTGCCCCCTCCCACCATCTGTCTGTGAGGATACAGCAAGAAGGCCCTCACCAGATGATGGAGACTTGATGTCAGCCTCCCCAACCTCCGGAACTATGAGAAATAAATTTCCGTACCCAAACTTGGGTATTCTGTTACAGCCACACAAAACACACGAAGACACCTGGATAGAGGGCCCCCTGCTCCACTGTGGGTGTCCTGGGCACAGCCCTGCAGCTTCCCCTGCAGACTTGAAGACAGCCCCTGCCCTCTGCCAGTGGAGGCCAGGCGTCCCCAGGGCAAGCAGTCAGTGGGCTGAAGGAGCCCCTTTGTTACTTTGCCTTTGTTGAGCAAATGTAAACTGCCTGGGCACAGAGCCTGTAGTCCCAGCTACTAGGGAGGCTGAGGCCGAAGGATTGCTTGAGGCCAGGATTTGGGGGCTGTCATCATGCCTGTGAACAGCCACTGCACTCCAATGTGGGCATTGTAGCAAGAGCCCATCTCTATAAAACAAATAAACAAACAAATAAATTAAAACGAAACGTAAGCTGAGACCAGCTTGGGGCAATGACCAGCCTCAGTACATCCTGAAGTGTGTCCACTGGAGGGCGATCTGCTGTGAGGGGTCTGCTGTGCCGTGGCTGAAAGCAAGTACTCAGATGGGGCTTCAACCCCCGCTCTGACACTCACCGGCTTCTTGAGACCAGCAAAGTTGCTCGCCCTCTCTGAGCTTCCTAGTCCCATCCGTGAAATGGAACTATGAGCGCACCTCCCAGGTTGTGTGAGGAACTGTAGCAACATAAATTATCAGAGGGTTAAGGCGGTATCTGGGCTTTGTTCCCTAAGGCACAGGGACTCCTGGCCACAGGTTCTTCCCAGAATCCAGCCCCTACCTGGGCCCAGCACCACCCAGGAACTCTCAGGACCAAAGTGGGGCTCACTTCCTGGCCCTGGTGCCTCTCGGTGGGTCCTGGAAGCCGTCCCACTGCACACCCCACAGGGCAGCGAGGAGCAGCTGGCGTGGCCCACACTAACCCTGCGTGTATGCTCTGGACCGCCTCCATGCAAAGGCATCCTGGACACAGGGCGGCAGCTGCAGCCACCTTCTGCACAGGTGAGCAACTGTCAGGAGCTGCCAGTCACAGGCTGCTGAAACTTTGCTTGGCCACAGCTTGTGGCTGGCCCTGGGGATTGATATGCCTGTCCCTGAGCCAAGGGGACTGTATGAACAGCCTCGCACTCGGCCTGCACGTGCCTGTCATGTTGCTTACCTTTCCTGTTCCTGGGTTCCTTCCTCTCTCAGCCCCGTCAGGGTTGCCAGGCAAAACACAGAATTCGTCAGAAAGCCAAAAAGACATGTTTTAGTATGAGTACGTCCCATGAAAACTTTGGGATATACTTATACTTTAAAAAGTATTCATTGTTTATGTGAACTTATTCATAATTGAGCAACCTATTTTGTTTTGCTAGACCTGGCACACATGCTTGTAATCCTGCCTGGAGAAGGCTTGGGGATGCTGATGTGCTGACGGCATCCATGCTGGGTTCAAAACCTGGTTTCACCACCTGCCAGCTCTGTATCCTTCACCTCTAGGCCTCAGTTTTCTTTTTTCTTTTTTTTGAGACAGAGTTTCACTCTGTTGCCCTCAGTAGAGAGCCATGGCGTCACAGCTCACAGCAACCTCCAACTCTTGGGCTTAAGCGATTCTCTTGCCTCAGCCTCCCAAGTAGTTGGGACTACAGGTGCCCCCCACAACACCCGGCTATTTGTTGTTGTTGTTGTTGTTGTCATTGCTGTTTAGCAGCCCCAGACAGGTTTGAACTCGCCAGCCCCAGTGTATGTGGCTAACACCCCAACCACTGAGCATGGGCGCCGAGCCCAGGCCTCAGTTTTCTTTTCTGCAAACTGGAGATGGTAAGAACAGCTCCTGGTTGAAGTGACTGTTGTGAGGATGAGACAGTGCATTGGAAATGATGCAGGGTGTGAGGAGGCAGCAGCTGGCTGTGGCAGCTCTACAAAGCCAGAGAAGGACTCTCTCCTCCCAGAGCAGAGCATATGCTGTGGGGTCACACTTTCTGCAACACCCTGGCAGTCAAACCTCGGACTCCCCGACCCCAGCAGGAAGCACCCTTCCAGTGGGGTGCAAAGGCAGCCCTTGCCAGCTTCTGCAGAAGCCCCCAGCCTCTGAGTGAGGACACCCAGAGCCACGCAGAGGAGTGCCAGGGCTCTGCCAGAGGCCTCCTGGGCCTGCTGGAGCCACTCCACTAAAAGAGGTAAAGAGTCCTCGTTAACATGAGCAGAAGTTACTCAGCTGACTACCAGGTGGTGCACCGAGCTGGGGACCGTTTCCTGCTCTTAATCACAACTTTTTCAAGATGTGTCACTGCATGATGAGACTGTGTGTTAAACCTGAGTCAAGTGTTACATAAATCAGTTGACCACTCCATGCCTGCAAAGTTCCGGTGACAGGTGTGAATGAGCTCAGTGTACAGAGGGGATGCTTTGAACACAAATATCCCTCAGCAGACATCACTTGTGGAGTCCCAACTGGTGCCTGGCCCTTCACCCCTGAGCCTTCCAGCACTCTGCCAGACGTTTGTAGCAGACACACAGTCACCTCCCAGCAGCCACCATCCCCCGCCCCCAGCAACAGGAACATGCAGTGTAGGCGCCCCGTGCATGTTTCCCCTGCATGTCTCCATGTCTTCTTCTGTAAATTGGAACTATTAGTAGCACCTTCGTCCTGGGTTAGATGAGGATTCAATGAGGCCAAGTGGTCAGAGCCCCAGGTACAGTGACCACATAATGTGAGGCAGTAGTAATTATCAGAGGGTCATGTCCAGGTGTTGATGAAGCTGTTTAGTTACTGAGTGATCAATATGAGCCAAATTCCTTCAGCCCTCATATAGTAAATGGCATAGCCTGGCCCCTCACTGTGGGCACACCTGGGTGGAACACCTCTTTTCTCGATTACTGGCTGGAGGATACTGAAACCCTCTGTGCATAAGGTCCCCTAATAAGTGCTCTGGACTTACCACCTGGGCATTTGGTGCTTTTTTCTTTGGAATCCCAACCAGGTCTTTAGACCAGGAAAGATCCCTGGAGGATGTCTCATGCCTTTTCCTCTGCTCTGTTGGCTGAGTTCTCCACAGAACCCTCTGGGACCCGCCCTGTACACCAGAGCATGGCCTAGTTTATCTGTTTGTTTGTTTTTTTAAACATGTGAATATTCTCTTTTATTTTTTAAAATAAATGTTAGCATACCAAACAATATTTTTCCGCACTTTGCTTTTTTCTTCACTTAAAAATGTGTCTTGGAGGGCCTTCAATCACTTCCACATCCTTTGTGTGTGTGCACACTAAAATACTACCTGAAGTTTACCATTTCAACCATTTTTAACTAGAAAAAAATTTACTGTGGTAAAATTATTAAGGTGGCCTTCACACCATCTGTATATGATACGGGAATGTTAAAAGAGCAAGTTTGACTCCACCTTATTCTTTTCTTTTTCTGTTACATTCCATTACCTTTGAAACTGGTTCCCTCGTATAACTGTGAATGCATTTAACTAGGATTGTTAGTGATGTAGGTTACTGACTGCACTCGTGATTATATCCTTGGTGACTATCGATTTTTGTGATCATGCTGTTTACAACCCCCACCTGCGAGTCCCCCTCCCTACACTACCTTAGGACACTGTAAATTGTATATGTTGGTAAAAAGAATTACTAAGAGCTTTCATGACCATAACATTGTAAATTGACTAAGCCGCCTCATCCTCGTGATTTCTCCTAACTGCTGTTTTCTGCTTCTGTAGCTATGCCAGTTTGCTCCCTGGAAAAATGTTGCCTCATAAAAGTCAGAGCCTCCTCAGTCCACTCTGAGCTGCACTCAGATACCCCATGTTGGGACACTGAGGCAGTCACAGCTCTTCAATAAAGGACTCTTCTTTAATTCGACTTGTCTGGTGGTGTGGTCTTTGAGAGACTCCTAGGCATGACAAAATATACATAAGCCTTACATCTAGCTCATTTTAACCATTTTAAATGTATAGCTGTTGGCATTCGGTACCTTCACAATGTTGGGCAATCATCACAATTTCCACAACTTTTCCATTACCAGAAACAAAAACTCTATAACCACTGAGAAATAACCCTTACACTCCACTTCCCCCAGCCCTGGCAACCTCCTAGCCATTTTGTCTCTGTGAATGTGTGTATTCTATTTCTGTTCTATAAACTGAATCCTAAGAAATGTGTCCTTTGGTATCTGTCTTTTCACTTAGCAGCATGTTTTCACGGTTCATCCAGGTTTGTAGCGGGCATCAGTATCAGAACTTCATTTTTATGGCTGAGAAATGTTCTGCTGTATGAACAGACCCCATATTGTTTATCCAGTCATCTGCCCATGGACATCGTTTCCACCTTTTAGCTATTGGGAATGATACTGCTATGGACATTAGTGTGCCAGTATTTGAGTCTTTTCAGTTCTTTGGGGAATATACCTGCACTGTTAAGTGTTGGGTCACATGATAATTCTATGTTAATTTTTTTTTTTTTTTTTTTTTTTTTGAGGCAGAGTCTCAGTCCCCCTGGGTAGCGAGCCATGAGAACATAGCTCACAGCAACCTCAAACTCTTGAGCTCCAGCCATTCTCCTGCTTCAGCCTCCCCAGCAAAGAGAACTACAGGCCCCCGCCACAATGCCCAGCTAGTTTTTCCATTTTCATTAGAGACCGGGTCTCGAATTCCTAGCTCAAAAGATCCTCCCACCTCGGCCTCCCAGAGTGCCAGGAGCCACCTCACCGAGCCTTCCCTCTAGTCTTCTGGTGTAAAAAGCTTGCCAGCAGCTGTCCCAACAGCCACAGTCGCCTCAGCCCTCTCCCCTAAGCTTACTCCTCCCTTCCCAGCTCGGGGGCTTCCCCGGAGCTGCACTCGGGAAGGGAGCTCAGCAGGGGCGGTCCCTGCACCTGCTCCCTGGGAAGGGGGGGTGGCAGGACCAAAGCAACAAGGCGCCCAGGACTCCAGGCACCCAGTGGCCTTCAGGAGATGGCTGTCCCTTCGGCTTCCCCTGCTCTCCGGCCCTCCCTTTCAGTCCAG
Source organism: Loris lydekkerianus (assembly GCA_963574355.1). Classification (NCBI taxonomy): domain Eukaryota; kingdom Metazoa; phylum Chordata; class Mammalia; order Primates; family Lorisidae; genus Loris; species Loris lydekkerianus. The sequence goes on along the minus strand of CAUYPK010153401.1, from coordinate 33,606 downwards.
GTTCTCGCCTCCGTTATTCGTATCTCTGCCTGCGTCCCCTTTAAGGCCGCCTTGGAGGACTACAGTTTAAAAAAAAAAAAATCGAGGGCGGCCCTCTAGCCGCTGTCTCGATGGTAAGCCCGCCATTCCGGCCGGAAGCTCGTGAGCGGAAGTGCTTGCCTGCCGAGGGTCGGGGGTGAGTTGAGACGCGTGCAGCGTAGTATCCAAGCGGAAACCCGCTCACGCCTCCTGCTGGTCACAGACCCCGGGTTCGCTGGGCTACGCTGGGCTACGCTGGGCTACGCTGGGCATCCGCAGCTTCGCGGCCTGCAGAGGGGGTCCGGCCCCGGGACGACGTTGGAGCTCTGCAGGGGGCGGGAGGCACCTACCCCAGACCAGAAAACCTCCTCGCGGGGTCCCTCCGCGGGCTAGCAACTCCGGGGCGCCCCATTACTTGCGTGGGAGCCGGGGCTTGGACGGGAGAACATAAAAGAAACTCGGTCCGTACGCGGCCGCCGAAATTGTAGTGCGAGGTTGTAGGACGCGCTGGACCCCGCAGAAGGCTGCGTTAGCTCGGGTTTGTGGGGCAAGTTGGTAGGCGTCGAATAACTTATCCTTTTATCCTTTTCCCCCAGGGTTCCCACAGATAGTAAGTATCCAGACCCGACCCTTGGGAGAAGCTATGCGAGAATTATGTAATGAGAGCATTTGGAGTGAGAGACCTCAGTTTGGGAAATCCAGGTATGTCAAGCATGGAGCCAAAGTGTGCTAAGGCAGATGGTCCGGGGAAAGGCGCCTGTGTTGTTGAACCTGCCCAGTTGTGGGTGCGACTTTGTACCAGGTAGCCCAACTCTGACCTAAAGAAAATTCCCGGAAGTTTTTCTTGGGATTTGAATTTGCAGTAACAGGTGTGAGCATTCTAGCAGCAGTTTGATGATCATGTATGATACTGCAAACAGGATCTACACTAAAAGAAGGAAAGTTAACACCAGAGAGCAGGCTCTTTTAAAAGTTTGTAAGCAGTGTTGGTGTTATTTGTTTTGTTCGGTAAATGTTTATTGGTGCTTTGGCCAGACACCATGCTAACTGTTAGGGCTCTTGTTTTCAAGGAGCCACAGCCTTAGGGAGGGAGACAGAGGTTAAGTGATCACATTGAAAAGGGTGTTATTCAAGCTAAGGTAAATGCTCTGAAGGAAGGCACAGTCCTATAAGAATTTCTTTCTTTCTTTTTCTTTTCTTTTTTTTTTTTTTTTTTTGAGACAGAGTGTCACTCTGTCACCCTGAGTAGAATGACCTGGCATCATCATAGCTCACAGTAACCTCAAACTTCTGGGTTCCAGTGATCCTCTTGCCTCAGCCTCCCAAGTAGGTGGGACTACATGTGCCCACCACAAAGCCCAGCTAGTTTAAAAAAAAAAATTTTTTTTAAGACACAGTCTTATGTAGTCACTCTTGGTAGAGGGCTGTGGCATCATAGCTCACAGCAACTTCCAACTCTTTGGCTCAAATGATTCTCTTGCCTCAGCCTCCTAAGTAGCTGGGATTACAGACACCTACCACAACACCCAGCTGTTTTTAGACATGGGGTCTTGCTCTTGCTCAGGTTGGTCTCGAACCTGTGAGCTCAAGGCAATCCACCCACTTCGGCCTCCCAGAGTGCTAGGATTACAGGCTTGAGCCACCACACCCGGCCCTTATAAGAATTTATGTCATTAGAAGCCTGATGGAGACCAGAACTTTTGAGCTGAACTCTGAAGGAGTTTGCCAGAAAGGTCAGGGACAGCATATGCTTAGTGGCCTAGGGAGCAGCTGGTGAAGGAACTGAAAGGCTATTACAGCCCCATAGCCAAAGTGGAGTGGAATGAACATATAAAGGTAAGGAAGGGAGCCAACCACACAGAGCCTTTTGGTTCACGTATGGATTTGGTCTTTGTCCTAAGAATTAGGGATACTATTATGGGTTTCAAGCAAGATGATATGAAGAAGTCTATAATTTGAAAGGGTTACTATGTACAGAATGGTGTTGTCTAAACAGAACTTAAAAAAAACTAGTCTGGATGTGGTGGCTCACATCTGTAATCCCAGCACTCTGGAAGGCAGAGGCAGGTGGATTGCTTGACTTCAGGAGTTTGAGACCAGCCCCAGCAACATCAATACCCTGTCTCTACTAAAAATAGAAAAACCAGGGGGTTGTGGTAGCGGGTGCCTGTAGTACTAGCTAATTGGAAGGCTGAGGCAAGAGAATTGCTTGAGCCCGTGAGTTTGAGGTTGCTGTGAGCTATGATGACATCATGGCACTCCACCCAGACCAACAAAGTGAGACTTTGTCTCCAAAAAGAAAAAAAAAAATTAGAAATTATAGCAGTGGTAGAAATTATCTGTACCTGCACTACCCAGAGCTGCCACAAGACAGTGTCATTGAGCACATGCAGTGTGGTGGTGTGACTGAGGGACCAGACTTAATTTTACCTTAAATAGTTGCATGTGGCTAGTGGCAGCTTTGTTGCACAAATGGATCTAGAGCACGTTGGAGTGGGTGGTGACACCTTTATGGGAATCATGGCATATAGGTACATCCCTGTTTCATCTCCTGTGCGTCCTTTCTAGGGCGAAGGGTGAGACAGAGTCCTCCTTTGGGAGTCAAGTTGATTTCTCTTAAAGGTCTTAAAACAATAGATGTTTGTGGGTCTTTTTTTTTTTTTTTTTTTTAGGTGGATACTTGCTCTGTCTCCTGGGCTGGAGTGTAGTGGCTTGAAATAGCTTGTTGCAGTCTTTAACTTTTGAGCTCAAGCGCTCCTCCTGCCTTACTCCTATAGCTGGGACTACAGGCATGTGCCACCAGCAGCACACTTGGCTAATTCTCTAAGAATCTTTTTAGAGATTGGGTCTCGCTGTGTTGCCCAGGCTAGGCTTGACCTCCTGGCTCCTACCACCTCAGCCTCATTGCAGTGGTGAGCAACAGTGCCAGCGTATTTGTGGAACTATCAGCGTTTCCTTGTAGGTTAGCCTGCTCCTTCATGAAGCAGTATTCTTCCTTTTGTCTTTGCCTGCTTTGTTCTCAGCAAATAGATTGAAAAATGACATCATCATTGCATTTAAATGTCTACAATGGTCAAAGCATTAAGATGTGTGCATTGGAGGGAATTCAAAGAAAAGTACGGACCATGAAGTTAGGGGCTTAGAATCCAACAAGGTAGAACGCAGTGAGCGGTTGGTCCAAGAGGCAGGAGCGTTTTCACTGGGACCCTCCAGGCAAGGTGCCCTGTGAGGGACGCTGAAGCTGATGAAACCTGACAAAAGCCACCAAGCATGAAAGTGCTTGGGAGGGGGTGGGGGCCGTAGGAGGGAATGCATGGCTAGAGGGAAGGAAGGCAAAGGAAGTCACAACATACAGATTGGTGCTGGGTCATAGGGACTTTGATGTCATGAGGTCAGGTGGCTTTGTTACCTGTAGGTTTCTAAGGCCGCAGATGGTGGTCTACCAGTGACAGCCTGGAGAGAGATGGGTTAGGACGTCCCTATGATAACCTGGAGTGGGAGGTTATCAGCCCTTCACTCAAGCAGCGTGAGGCAAGATCCCCGTGGGCCACAGTCCCAGGGCCCCTGCCACCCTGTGTCTGGGTAGAAGATAGGTTCTGGAGAGTATTTCATGGTGCTGGCAGTTTTAAAGAGTCCGACTTGGTACAGTAGAATGAACTCTGACAAGGTGGACTCTCTCTGCAGGTCAGCGCCCTGGAGGATCTGTGCAGGCGTGTGAGAATCTGCCTTTGTCTCCTCTCTTTGTGCCTGGAATGTAATTGTTTTGGCTTAGGACCTCCCAGGTTGGTTTGCTTTAACTCTTAACTATACTTTTTGAATGTTGGCCTGCTTAAGGCCCTGTTTTATATGGGTACAAATAAATGGAGTCTGACCTAAAGGTGCCTTTTGTGGGTTTGTTTGTTTGTTTTTGTTTTTCTGAGACAGTTTCACTCCGTTGCTCTAGATCAGGCGTCCTCAAACTTTTTAAACAGGGGGCCAATTCACTGTCCCTCAGACCGTTGGAGAGCCGGACTATAGTTAAAAAAAAAAACAAAAACTATGAACAAAATTCCTATGCACACTGCACATACCTTATTTTGAAGTAAAAGCAAAACGAGAACAAATACAATTCACACCGCTTCGTGTGGCCCATGGGCCACAGTTTGAGGACGCCTGCTGTAGATAGAGTGCCATGGCTTCAGCCTAGATCACAGCAGCCTCAAATTTCTGGGCTCAAGTAAACCTTCTGCCTCAGCCTCCCAAGTAGCTGGGACTACAGGTGCCAGTCACCATGCCCAGCTAATCTTTCTATTTTAGTAGAGATAGGATCTCAAGGAATCCTCCCACCTCAGCTTCCCGGAGCATTACAGGTGTGAACTGCCGTGCCTGTCCCTGAACACAACTTTTTATGTTCTGGTCCCTGTGCCCAGTGGCTACATGTCTGAGTGTGTAGCTTCTACTTAAGACACACAGTTGGCGGGTCCTGTTTCCAACTACTTTGAAAGAATGATTTCCAGGGCCACTTGGGCAGGAAGGGAGCCCTGGGGCACCGTTTGTCCTCAAGGAAGGTAAGTTACTGAAACATGACAATGCAGGGACAAGGGGTGGCTGCTGTGTTCCAGGTAGTAGTGTCAACCCTCTTCAGAAGGAATGTTTCACTTTGGGTAGAATTTGCCAGAAGTGACCACTAACCTGGGACCTGGCCATGTCCTGCTGGGTACTGGTTCCAGTAGCTGCCTGGGCTCCCAGCACACTGGTGCTTGTGGGGTTAAATGGGCAGATCCTGTGAAGCTCTAGGGGGGAGGGGGTGCTGGGTGCTAGACTTTTGACCACTGTTGACTTGTCATCCCATCTTCCTTACTGTGACATCAGAGGTCCTCAACTTAAACAGGGGGCCAGTTCACTGTCCCTCAGACCGTTGGAGGGCCAGACTATAGTTTAAAAAAAAAAAAAAAAAAACTATGAACAAATTCCTATGCACCAAAAAAAAAAAAAAAAAAACGGGAACAAACACAATCATACCGCCTCATGTGGCCCATGGGCCGCAGTTTGAGGACTCCTGGACATTTTTCCTCTTTAAAGGAAAGTGAAATTCTTGGGTTGGGAGTGACAGCCCAGCAAATTTTTGGGGTCTTAACAGGTATAGTTTGCTTTAGGAGGATGCCTGCCCCTTCCCAAGTATGTGTGGGGGGTATTGCAGGTGGTAGGTTTTTTACTCTCTTAGTAAGAGACCAAGATGCTCACAAGAGCATCCACCCCACAGCAAACAGTCACCTACATTCTCCATGCACTTGTTTTCAGAGAGAGAACACTCATTAACTGCCTTAGTAATATGGTGTTCATAGGTGACTTGTACTGAAATAAAAGCAGCACATGTTTATATTTTTGGAATGAACCACACTGATGCCCAGTTACTGACTACTTGTTCAATGCCGCTGCCCTAAGTAGACTCACAGGGACGCTCATGCACCCTCGCTGGGGTAAGAGGGAAGTTCTCACCCTTACAAACAGCCCTGTCAACACAAACTGCATTCCGGTAAGCACTTTCAATACTGTGAAAAAGATGTTGCTGCTCAGAGGGGCCCGGGATCCATTGTGTCTGATTTTTTTTGAGACAGAGTTTCACTATGCTGCCCTGGGTAGAGGGCCATGGCATCACAGCTCACAACAACCTCAAACTCCTGGGCTTAAGCAATTCTAATGCCTCAGCCTCCCAAGTAGCTGGGACTACACATGCCCACCACAACACCTGGCTATTTGGTTGTAGCCGTTGTCGTTTGGCAGGCCTGGGCTAAGCTCGAACCCACCAGCTCCAGTGTACGTGGCTAGCGCCCTAGCCACTTGAGCTACAGGTGCCAAGCCCCAAGGTGTCTGATTAAACTCCCAAACCAAGATTGACCCAACCAAGACAGACTACAGGTGCCAGCCACAACACCCGGCTGTCTTTTGGAGACAGGTCTCACTCTGACTCAGGCTATCCTTGAACCTGTGAGCTCAGGCAGTCTACCTGCCTCAGCCTCCCAGAGTGCTAGGATTACAGGCATGAGCCACCACGCCTGGCCGAAGACGTGTATTTTTAAAATGGGCCTCAGCATATTGTGATCGGCTTTGGGATGTATGGCTTTCTGTTCGGGATTGTGTGAGAGTGTTCAGGTGGCAGGAGTCCTGTCTTTGAAAGGCTTTCTTTTCAGTCCTAGCAATGAGTGGTTAAGAAGTCTTTCTTTTGCACGTGTGGGAGCCAGAAAAAAGAAAGTCATTTTTTAAATGTTAAAAGTAGCTATGGGAAAAAAAATAATAAAAAATAAAAGGTAGCTATGGGATATACAGGTTTGAATCAGAAGTCCAAAAGCTGAACTAAAGTTACTGCAAGTGAAGAGTTTGAACTTCTCTGTTTGTCCACTAGAGGATGTGGTCCTACACCAAACCGTTCCTTTCATAACCTGTGCAAAGTTTGGTGTGGTGGTGGTTTATCCTAAGACCTTTCATCAGAAAGATATGCAGAAGATTCATCTGCAGGGTTCGGCTCATGATTAAGAATCTTCGGGATACCTGGTGGCAGAGTGTTCCTGAGAGGTGTTTATCACGAGAGCACAGGTGACTCCCGGCACCAGCTATAAAAGATTCTCTTTGGTGAGGAGGCAACACACACCTGTACTAGAAGTCCCAGTGTATTAAGGGGGCAGAGGTGTCCAACCTGCAGCCTGTGGGCTGACTTTGTGAGGACTTCTGCCTATTGGTGGTGTCAGATACCACAGAAAATTATGTTTTATTTGTTTTTGTTTTTGTTTTTTTTCTCATCAGCTTTATTTAGTGTTTGTGTATGTAATGTATGGCCCAAGTCAGCTAGCTCTTTTTCTTCCAATGTGCAGCAGCAGGAAAAAAAAAAAGATTGAACACTCCTGGTAGCAACGTCTCTGGCCCTGGTGACGCTCCTACTTGAAACTGGAAGGTGCACACCCAGACTGAACAAAGCCTGTGCAGAGCAGCATGGTTTAGGTCACTGGCGGTTACCTGTTAGAACAGTGCTGTTGAATTGGGGGTAAGAGAGATGATTCTTTTAAGTGTCATTTTAAGCAGAGGTCTGTATAGTCTCTAGTTTATAAGCCTGGTGAATGAAACATGATTAGTTGAGCACTCAATCCTGGTAGCATTAAGCTACAGCCAGGACCACAAGGAACTCCCTGCCCTCAGGGAGCTGACTTTCCAGGGTGGGGAGATAGTAAATAAATCATTGGGAAATGGGGGTAGCTGAGAGCAGCAAAGGTAAAGAAAGCAACTTAGCTGTGCAGGGCAGAGTCAGGTGCAGTTTACAGGTTTAGGTGGGGTGGTCAAGGAGGTGGCCTTTAGCCAAACCCTTAGGTAAGGAAGGAAGTCACCAGGGGCCTGGGAGAGCATTCCAAGCACCCGGGGTGACCCATAGGGTGGGGGGGGAACTGGAAGGGCTTATGAGGGTCTCACAGGGCCTTCACGGAGGAGGGCATGGCTCTCACGCTTGTCCTCTGAGCAGTGTAGCTCAAGTTTTCATCTTTTAGGAACCCCATAAAGTAGTTTGCATCAGGAGCATTTCCCATTAAGACCTTGTGTCCGCCATGGTGTTGGGGAAGCCGGAGACTGCCTGTCTCAGTGACAGGACTCACCCTGGGTTTGTCTCACCTGTGCTCTCTCATTGATGGAATGCACCCTGTTTGTCATTGTTCCCTTGCCCGTTGCAACCTCTACCTCAGCTCCTTGAGGTAAGGAACCCTGTAGGAATTTGATTTTTCAACAGAGTAGATAGGGTTATTTCACTGATACCATTATTTAAATTGTTGTAACAGGACTGCAAAAAAGTACTTTGTCCTATAATCTTTATGAGCAGGAAGGCTGTTTTGTTTTATGTGGTTACACCAGTGAATGCATTTAAAACAAGTGTTCAGGCTTTTTTTTTGTTGTTGTTAAGATTAATTATGCAGCTCCAGGAGAAACTAGTTCTTTTATTGCTAATGTAATAAGAGTAGATCCGTGTAAGTGGTTGGAAGGTCACATGGCCACGACTGTCAGCTGTGGAGTTATGTAACACTGGTTATGCAATGCCACATTAGGAGCGCAGCCACCGGCAGCAGAGCATTTAGATTGTTGGATTGAGTTAAAATAAGACATGCTTTTTTTCAACAGCAAATTCCTTGCTAACAAAATCAAGACTTGGTTGACGTCTGTTAGAAAGCTGCATTCCTCCTCCTGTGCCTGGCTGCTGTGCGATGAATGCGTTTCTTAAAGTCCAGTTTCTGACATGAACCTGTTTGAAAACATGGTTTGGTTGTCCTGTCAAGTGAATTATGAGCAAAGCCCCCGTAGATCCTGGCACACACCTCGGTTTCCTTCACCAGGGTATCAGCATTGTTTCAAGTACTTCACTCCCTAAGTTAATGGGCAGGGCAAAAAGAGGCAGTGAGAGGTCAGAAGGAAATGAAAGCTTCACTTCTGACTGCATGGGTTTTGTTTTAAATTTTTTCTGAAAGTAACACGTGCGCTAGTTTAAGCTTAGACTACAAGTGCCTGCTGGGCACCCCCGGAGACAGCCACCTCCATTCCCTCTGCTCTTGGCACCCTGCCTGTCCCTGTGTCCTGACTCATCTCAGCCCTGGTCTGTCTACTTCCTTTTTGGTAAATACACACAGAGCTCTTCCTGACTTCCCTTTCTGCTTCTTCCTCATCTTCCCAGCAGTCTCCCTCTCTGCTCTCTGTGTAAGGCTGCGTTCCATGCTTACAGGATCAGGTGTGTGCAAAACTCAGCCAGCACCTCGCATTAGAGTGCATGCTCTGCATGTCCTGCTGTCCCTCATCAATTCCCCCAAGTTGTCTTGCTTTTTCTTTGGCTGGTTTTTCTTTGAACTTCTTGCTAATTTCTTCCCACATTTCCTGGTGGCATCTCAGCATAACTTTACACGTCAATCACATTAATTTATCTGTTCCAATTTTTTCTTAGACAAGTGAAAGAAGACTTTTTAGACAGTTGAGTTATGAATATGCATTAAAGTTTAGCTGCCATCTTGTATGCAAGGAGCAGGGCACTATTATGTCAATTCAGAAGTTAGGGATGGTTTTTAGGAAAACATAAGGGCCAATTTATTATTAGTAAGCTAGATACAGAAAGAAATGTGGCTCCCGCTTATAATCCTAGCACTCTGGGAGACTAAGGCAGGTGGATTGCTTAAGCTCAGAAGTTTAAGACCAGCCTGAGCAAGAGCAAAATCCTTTCTATACTAAAAATAGAAAAATTAGCTGGGCATCATGGCAGGCGCCTGTAGTCCCAGCTACTCCGGAGGGTGAGGCAAGAGGATTGCTCAAGTGCAAGAGTTTGAGGTTGCTGTGAGCTGTGACAACACGGCCCTCTACCCATGTGCTGATTCTGTGGTCCAGGGAACCACACCTTGATGAGCAAAGGAACGTGACAGAGTGAGACTCTGCCTCAAAAAAGGAAAAAGAAAAAAAAAGTGGCTGAAGCTTTGAACAGGCAGCTGGGTGGTTGGTTGGGTTAAGTGGTTTCCCAGAAAACTCCTTACCAATCATGCCAATCTCTACCCAGAAGGAAATTATGAATTATACCAGGTAGAAAGGGCTCTGTCCTAAGCCTGGTTTAAGCCTTTTATTTTATAGTCCCCCTTTTTTTTTTTTTTTTTTTGACCAGATCATCACTGTCTTGGTTAAATTTCTGCCTTGGTCCAGAAGGCCCATCTTGCTGCATTTCTGGTCGAAGAGCAGAAGTGACTTTGTTGGGTAGTTCTGGGGCTTCCCAACTGACATACAAAGGAGTCCTCCGGGGATCTCGTCAAAACTGCAGCTTCTGGGTCCGTGGGTCAGGGTGGGCCTGGGTTTCTGCATTGCTCACACACTCCCAGGCTGTGCCAGTCCTGCCGTCCGGGGACCACACCTGGAGGAGCTATGGAAGGCTTTCCTTTCTCCAGATGGTGGGAGGGACTCAGTGTGGGCTGGCTTTGTAGGGTACATCGAGTGTAGCCCTTACTGCTCGTAGTACTTACATACACACCGTGCTCTCTTCTAAGCCAGTTTCCTGCCTGAGGGAAGACTTTCCTAGCACAGTCGCCTCATGGTTGCAATTCCTTTTAGGTTATTCCCCTGGGCTTCTATGTTACGCAAGGTGGCTTCTCTGAAGCTTCTTACCACCATAGGGGCAGCAAGAGGTAGTTATTAACGTGCAGAGAGTGCTTTGCATCTGCTTAATAAAACTGGAGTCACATGTAAGGGAAATATAATTAAAAACAAAATTTCACAGCCCAGAAAACCTCTCCACAAAGGTAGAAGTGAAAGAAAACCAACTTTTTTTTAGACTGAGTCTCGCCGTTGCCCTGGGTAGAGTGCCGTGGCGTTGCTCTCACTCCTGGGCTGAAGCGATTCTCCTGCCTCCACCTCCCAAGTAGCTGGGACTACAGGCACCCGCCACAACGCCCGGCCTTTTTTTTGGTTGTAGTTGTTGTTTGGCAGGCCCAGGCTGGATTCGAACCCACCAGCCCTGGTGTATGTGGCTGGCGCCTTAGCCGCTGAGCTATGGGTGCCCAGCCTAAGGAAAACAATCTTAGTGAATAAGCAGTAAACCCAAACCCAGCGAGCAGCCAGGCCGCTGTTAATGGAATTGTGAAGACAGATTCTCCTCCTCACACTGCTGAGCAGATGCTGAGCAGACGGACGAAGCCTGTTGCATAGGTCAATGGGCTTTGCCACGTGGAGTCAGGTGACAGTTGTTGTCATCCCCTCCATGGTCTTACCTTCCTGAATAATTGCCATTCAAAGAGATGGCTCTGGGGTCTTAAGGAAACATAACTTGATTTGTGAGACTGGCAAAGAATTTAACCGGAAAGATTTACAAGAACTTTGGAAAGGACAGAGAAAGAAATTCTGAGAGAAAAGGAGGTGGGGGTGGAGGGTCTCTTCCCGTTTTCAACGGGGAGAATTGAGTCTTTAACTTGTAATTTGTATTTGCTCTTACTCTAGATGACTAATAAAGCCAAAGATTTAACTTCTGGCTGGAGACTTCTAGAGCCTCCAAAACAACAGTATTGTCCTAGAATTTTTTTTTCCAACTGCCTTTCATCACCAGTGTTCTCTGAGACTATGAACCCAGGACCATTTAAGTCATCCCCCAGGACTTCCCTTCAGATTTCCAAACCTTCCCTGGGGTACCTGGCCTGCCAGGAAGTGATGTAACTACCTGTAAGCCTGCGACCCTGGATTCTCATGGGAAGGACAGTCTTTGTCCCCAGTATGACCCTTCTGGCATAAACAGGATTAGAGATTAGACGTCTATGTTTATATCCTGGTAGGAAGAGGGTGATTGTCATTGAGTCTTTGTGGTAGCCGCTTTGCCAGGGAAAGTAGAAGGACTTCGCAAAGGCATTGTGTCACTATGCGGTCACCCCAGGACTAGTTCTGTGGACAAGACCAATCTATATATATATATGTTGTATTTTTACCGAATGTGATAGACTCTGCAGTATTCTATTTAAAGTTCAAATCTTGGTTTTGCTGTGGAACCAAATGGGAAAACTTCAGTTAACGAGTCTGGGTCTCTTCTCTGAGCGTCTCCAGGTTGCCTTCTGCCCTTATCATGAGCACCAAACAGGAGATGCTGGGTCCTGGGATGTGTGTCCTCCGGAAGGGCAGCTCCTGGTCTGCTGACTTTCATAGGAAGGAGCTGGGAAGGAGGGTGCTGGAACTGCAGGGAGCTGCTCCTGTGATGGGAGACAGCACAGAAAAGAGAAGGCGAGACTCAAGATATCCACTCAGCAAAGGGATGTCAGATTTAGCAAATATAAGTACAGATTTGTACAACAAGCAGTTTAGTTTGAATTTCAGATGAACAATGAACGCATAATTCTTACACTAAGTCCTGAGTGTTGCATGAGGCCTTATAGAGTGGAGAATCTGAGTCTCCTCTGTTCTCATATCACATAAGCAACAGAAAAGGCCACTCTGGCCGACTGAGCATGTGGAGGCTTTTTGCTACACTGAGTGGTCATTTCTTCTATAAATGCCAGCTGGGTGTTCTCAACTTCAACTGAATTCTGATGCTGTCTACGTGGAGAGAGCTTCAGATCAGATCCTCAAGACTGCCCCACCCCTCTCCCCTCCCATGAGAGATACCAGTCGCAGGCCCAGGCTTCCAGAACATCCAACCAACTGGCTTCAAGTTGGAGTTCCTACGACACCCTCTTTGAGTTTAATTCATTTGCAAGTGAAGCTCACAGAACTTAGGAAAACATGTTTACTGGTTTATTATAAAGGATATAGCAAAGATCACAGGTGAAGAGATGCACAGGGAGGTCCATGTGAAGGGTGCACCACCCCTGGGGACCTTTTCATGTGCAGCTGCCTGGGTGCACTCTGAACCTGGTCCTCTTTTTTTTTTTTTTTTTTTTCCCTTTAGTCAGAGTCTCACTTTGTCACCCTCCATAGAGTGCTGTGGCGTCACAGCTCACATCAACCTCAAACTATTGGCCTCTAGCAATCCTCTTGCCTCAGCCTCCAGGGTAGCTGGGACTACAGGCACCTGCCACAATGTCCAGGGTCGCCCTCTGGCTCAGGCTGGTCTCAAACTCCTGAGCTCAGGCAATCCACCCGCCTCAGCCTCCCAGAGTGCTAGGATTACAGGCATGAGCCAGTGCACCCGGCCTGCCCGACTAGTTTTTCTATTTTAGGAGAGTGAGGGTCTCTCTCTGGCTCAGGCTGGCCTTGAACTCATGAGCTCAAGGGGTCCACCTGCTTCATTCTCCCAGAGTGCTGGGATTACAGGCATGAGCCACCGTATCCGGACTGAACCCTGTCCTCATGGGCCTTCTGTAGAGACCAGAATGGGCTCAACTGAAGCACGGACAACTTGAAATGAGGTTGGGCAAAGGGACTGATCTGACACTCAGAGAGCGGAGATGTGCAGCAAGGCCTGTGTGTCCAGGTCTTCTTGGCCTCTCTGGGCAGCACTCTTCCTCGGGCGCAGGCAGGGCCCCTTCTGAAATGGAGGTCTGATGATCCACAGTCAAAGTAGGGCAGAGAATTTATGGGAAGTCAGGGGAAAGGGGACAGGAGAAGATCAGAGAGATTGTTTTCAGAGGCCCTAACAGACCCCAACATTACAGCAAGGGCTCTGAGAGTAACAGGCCAAGAACCAGTATCTAGTTATCATGATACCACACACTAAGAAAATGTATCTGAAATTCAAGACACAACTGATGGTTCTGTATTTTATTTGGCAACTCTAATTTAGCAAAACCAAAGTGATTTTTCCAGGTCTCTAGGGAGTGTGGGCAGCTGGCAGAACTGGGCCTTGGCCACAGCTTAGACACTGCTCCGTGCCCCTGGGAGATGTGCCTCCTCCAGACTGCCCAGCCACCTTTGTCTTCCACAAAAAGCAGGGCTGGCCATGTCAAATTTTACCCCAGGCCTGAGCTCCTGGAGAAGGGCAGTGCTTAAAACAGCCCTCAGTGCTGTCTCCAGAGGGTTTGGTTTAGTTTGGGTTTTTTATACGGAATGTTTCACAGATTTGTGCATCATCCGTGTCCAGGGGCCGTGCCGATGTCTGTGTCTCTCCAATCTTGGGGATGTGCTGCCCAAGCCATCGTTGCCACTGGAGCCGGTCCCCATGACCTCAGATTCAGATGAAACTACAGGTGCCCACACTTGGTCTTACAAGTGACCAGCTGGAATGCTTGTCCCCAGTCATTGGGAACAAAGTACGGGTTATGGGACCTGGGTTGAGCTTCTGTCTTCCTTCTCCTTCCCCCAGGGGAAAGGCCCCTTAAAAAGTCTGCCCCATGCAGCTGCCCTCCACCCTCTCCACACTGGGCTCCCCTGGACTTTTGTACTCCCTGGATAAGAAACATTCTTCCTGTCTGACCCCTGAGGCATTTGCAGAGTGTCTGGATGCAGCAGTCCCCTCCCTCACATTGCATTTGTGTTTCATGTGACACTGGGCAGCACAAAGTCCCAGCCCCTCAGGGGTCACAGTGCACAGAGGCCTCAGGATTCAGGGCTCATTTGGCACTGGGGTGGGGTCCCAGTTTCACCTTGGTCATGTCCTGGTGGGTGGCCTTTGCACTTCCTGTCCCTGCCACCCCCAATGCCCCTTCCTCACCCGTCTCCCTCCCTCTTGTGACCCAGCTCTCAGCTCCAAAGCCAGTGAGGCCTTCCCTCACTTCCCAAGCAAGATGGGAGCCCATTGTCACATTGTCCCCTGAGGGGCAGAGCCGGAACCTTATCCCAAGGCACCCTTTTTGTGTTTTACTTTTTTCTTCCTTTTTCTCTCCTCAGCCAGCAAGTCCACTCGAGGGCGGTGGTGACTGTCTCATTCACCCTCACATCCCTGGGCCTAGCACAGTGCCCGAGTGCAGGGCTGGTGTTTGCCAATGAGAAAGTGAAGACCGGCTCATAACCACGGGTGGTCACCGCCACTCTCTGAGCCTGTGCAGATGGGGGTAGCCCTGCAGAGCACCGCTGCCTGCTGGGCCGGTCTCAACTGTGCTTACATCCTCTTTTCTGTGACATGATGTGTATTCCCCACTCTCTCATAATTGAGAAAACGTTTAGATTAACCTCCAAAGGATTATACGAGGGTGAGGTTATAGTAAAGGGACATGAGTGCCTCTGTTGGAGAGGAAGAATTTCACCCTCTCCGGCCTGCAAATTAAACTGACCAAAGGTGAGTTCACAGAAGAAAAGGCTGATGTCTTCCTTCAGGTTCACTGGAGTTCACAGGAAGGCAGGACTCAAGGCCATGGTTAGAAATGAGGAGCCCACGAACCCTCTTAACAGGGATAAGGACAAGTGACCTCCCGGGAGATGTCTTACCCTGCTGAGTCCCTGGATGGGTAATAGGGTCAGAGCTCCCCAAGGAGGGAATTTAGGACATTTGAATTATTTGAGGATGCTCTGCTTTTAGGCAGATAAGGAGAGTTCAGAAGAAAGAGAAGAAAAAGAAGGAAAGGAAAAAACACTTTTTGTTCTAAATATTCCTTCACCAACCTAATTGTGCTGTGAATCAAGGAAGTTATCCCCTCACTTTGCCCCCAGCTCGCAGCTACTTGGCTGCTCTTCCAAGTTAGGGGAGAAGCTGGCTCTGGCCTCCAGTCCGGGGCTTTTCCTCTGTGCCCGGCCCTGCCTGGCTGCCTCATCCCCATGACACCTGTGTCCGGCCATCAGCATAGCATTTTGTGCACAGAGAAGCAGCTTGTGCCCCACCTGAAAGAGTCCCTGTGTCCCCCATGGCATGCAATTTACTGTCAAAGAATCCAGACATGCTGGAAAGAAACAGCCGGTCAGTTAAGTGTTCAGGGCTTCGGGTTCTGGGGCAGAGGAAAATCTGATTTATTCAGCCAGCCCTGAAGACCCCAGGGAAGGAAACCAGCTGCAAACAGAAACCAGCCTCTGCCTGAGCACTGCTGGCCCCGGGCCAGGCCTAGTCCCAGGTTTTACCTTCATCTCATTTAGAGAACTCAGAACAGATACTCAGGCCAGGCTCATTCTTAACCTCCACTTTACAGACAGGAACAGAGGCACACCAGTAGCGAGGGCCGAGGATGGGGGTGTGGCGGGGGGGGGGTGAGAAGGACAAGAAAAAGTCTTGTTCGTGGTGATTTCAAACTAATGAAAAATACAAAAATATTAAAAGTGTTTTAAAGGCCTGGTGTGGTGGCTCATACCGGTAATCCCAGGACTCTGAGAGGCTGAGGCTGAGGCTGGAGGATTTCCTAAATTCAGGAGTTTCACACCAGCCTGAGCAAGATCGAGACCCTGTTGCTACTAAAAATAGAAAAAACTTGCCAGGTGCTGTGATGGGCGCCTGTGGTCCCAGCTGCTTGGGAGGCTGAGCCAAAAGGATCACTTAAGCCCAAGAGTTTGAGGTTGCTGTGAGCTGTGACACCATGGCACTCTACTTAGGGAGACAAAGTGAGACTCTGTCTCAAAAAAAAAAAAATAGTGCTTAAAGTACAAAGTGTTGTAATTTCCATTCTGTGTTATGCTCTGTTGATGAAGATGTGGAAAGAGAGGGAGGGACACTGAGAGAGCCCGAGAGGCCAGGGGAGGGAGGAGAGAAACAGGGATTTGCAGACCAGATCAGCAGATCCCACCCCCGGGAGGCCAGGGGAGGGAGGAGAGAAACAGGGATCTGCAGACCAGATCAGCAGATCCCACCCCCGGACAAGTCATCCCTACCTCTCCTGCTGAGCATCTTGCCAATCGATCCCCAGGGACTTAAAGGCGCTGTCCTGGACACTTTTGCTGATGACAACACAGGCCTATTTTACAAGTGGCATTTAAAGGTTTTGTACGTGTTGGTGGTTGAGTTGGTTTTCAAGCTTGACTTGGAGCTTGTCAATGCTGTGAACAGCACCTGAGTGTCTCCTGGAGACGGGCACTTTGCTGACTGAGTTTCTTCCAGTCTCTGAATATGACCACCTGGCACTCATGTTTATGTGGGTTCCTGGCAGCAGGAACTCCCATGCACACACACCCAGATTCATACTTCTCCCGCTGAGCAGTTTCTTTCAGCCCTTTTACAAATATTTGTAGATTTGTGTCTTGCTCTGTTACCCAGGTTAGTATCAGAATCCTGACCTCAAATAATCCTCCCACTTCAGCCTCCCAAATTGCTGAGATTGTAGGTGTGAGCTATAATGCCTGGCCTCTTCCAGCCCTTTGGGTAGGTGTAGAGAGGGGACCAAATAAGTATGTTCAATAAAATCTCTGTAAAGCAGCTCAGCGCAGTGGAACTCTGTCCTCACCCTTATCTGGAGTCCTGAGTTTGTATTAAACGTGGTCATCACAACCAGAGTCTGGAAGGGGGGAGGCCCTACATCTCTACAGGGGAGAGGCTGGCTCGACCCCCTGCGATCTTAGTTCCTTCCATTGGTAAATAAACAGAGGGCTTGAGGCTGGGACCCCACTTGTACAAGCTTATTGTATATGTACATGTTGTCTTCTATTTCAGATAACTTTTCATCTTGGCCCTCTTAAAACTGTTCCTAAAGAAAAAAATTCTGATGCCTCAGTTAAAGAGGATGTTTTTGATCCTGATGCTCTTTGAGAGACAGGGTCTTGCTCTGTCACCCAGGCTGCAGTGCTGTGGCTACTCACAGTTGTGATGACAGCGCAACACAGCCATAACCTCCTGGGCTCAGGTGATCCTCTTGCCTGGGCCTCCTGAGTTTCTGAGATGACAGATCCACCACAGACCTCCCGCCAAAAGATAAAATAACAACAAATTCAGTGTAAAGCTGTCAGTTGGCTTTCTTTGTGATCCTAGGGTCAGGTAACACTTCATTCCAGAAAACAGCATAAGTGTTCAGTGAGCAGAGTGGGAAGGTGGTTTGATTGCCAGAGAAGGGCTGAAGAAAACAGAAACAAAGAACAAAAATCCGTCATTTCCAAGTTAACAT
The DNA here is from genome assembly GCA_963574355.1 of Loris lydekkerianus. Lineage (NCBI taxonomy): Eukaryota > Metazoa > Chordata > Mammalia > Primates > Lorisidae > Loris > Loris lydekkerianus. Next base: position 16,186 of record CAUYPK010153401.1, on the reverse strand, counting down.
TCCTTGGGAGGAGGGAGGTTGAGAGAAGGGAGGGAGAACAATGGAAAGGCAGGGGTTGGTTCATGCCAGGCAACTGCAGGTTACTCTTAGTTGTGAGAACTAACACAGGGAGTTTGGGAAATTAGGCCGTTAGTTCTCTCTCCAATTTCTTGCAAGTCCCCGTTAAAATCCAGTTTCAGTTTGGTGAGCCCAGGTGACTCCGTTTTGATTTTTAGTCTGGTCTGTTGGGGCCTAGTACAGGAGTTCAGTACAAAACAATGGCCTCCTGTAATGTTTTTATTTAATACTCTGAAAGAGAATAAACTCTTTAGTTTATTAGTTCTCCAAAGGTATATTTTCTCTTTGCGTTTTGTAGCTTTTGTTTTCCATGCCTGGCCTTGGAAGTATATATGGTTATCGTATACTCCACGGGAGTTAGAGAAAACAGGTTCGAGAGAACCCACAAATACTTAGGATCTACTAATTTCTGGCCACCAAGAGCCCTCCGCTTCATTGCAGTTTAGCAGACTGTTAGCTGTTACATTAACCACGTGCATAAAATGCCCATGTCCTCAGATTCCTATTTTCTTGAAAGTGGGATCATAATGTCCAGTTTGTAGGCTTGCAGACATTTTCCTTGGAATGTGCTCTCCTGTGCTGCTTAATTCTGTACTTTCTGTGCAAACAGCACAATAGTTGAAACTGGCTGCAGGCCAGCCACTTCCTTTTAACTTTTGTCATGTTACCCAGAATAGAGGCGTGGACTTGTTTACTTGGTTTTCATTGAGGAACATTCTTTGTCTGCTAAGGAATACACGAGAAAAGTTCCTGTCTTAGAACATGAAGCTCTGAACTGAGCTAGATTAATTAGGCCGCGCTCCAGGGATGAAATATGTCTTTTGTTGCCCCGTTGCAGGGAGAGGAAATGGCTTATATTTTTGGCCTATAAGAAAAATGATTGTTTCCGAGGGTGATAGTCCTCAGTCTCCCTCTAGAGAGCCTTGACCTTGCGGTGCTCAGTTATGGAAGGGGCTCTGGGGCTCACCACTTGCCTGGGTGGTGGTGATGTGGGAGGAGTCAGCCAGCAGCCGACCTCCTAATACAAGAAGCCTGCTGCATCTTGGCTATTTAATTCTCAAAATTAGTCCGAAATTGGAAGCAAGCATAGACTAAAAGGAGAAATCGATTAAACAAACTATGGAACTGTACTGTGGAAAGATGCTTGTGATATTTTGATGAGTAAGGAAAACAACAGGTTTTACCACAGCATATGATTCTATTTATACAAAGTCCAAAATCAGGCAGAAGTAATTCTAGGGTAAGCCAAGTGCGATGATGTGAGACTGTGGTCTGAGATGATGGGAAGATCCCTGGAGCCCTGGGCTTCAAGACTCTGCTGTGATTACACCTGCGAATAGTCCCTGCACTCCGGTCAGAGCAACATAGCAAGGCCCTGTGTCTCAAATGCACAATAATTCTGGGGTGCTAGACGTCAGAAGAATGATTAGGAAGGGGGTCAGGGAGCTTTGGGGACACACAATGGCTATTGGGGATATACTATGTAGAAACACACCTAAAATTTTGCACTTCCCCAGATTATATCACAATAAACAAGAAAATGCTACATGATTTTGTAAAGTTTAAGAACAGGAAAGCTAGGCTCTGATGATATTATAAGTCAAGATAAGGTTCCCTTTTGGGGGAGAGTGGCTAGGATAGGACAGGGTAGCTCCTTGGGGGGGGGACTATTGTGGTTATGTTCAAGTTGTTAGTTGGGGTTGCAGTCACCCAAAGAAGTGCTCTTTGTGATAACCCAGCTGCACAGTGGGGATTTGTGCTTTCTGCTTGCATGCTGTACTTAAGTGAAAGTTTAAAAATATTAGGTATAGTGTGGTCCTGGTTTTTTGTTTGTTTGTTTGTTTGTTTGTTTGTTTTTAAGCCCAGGCACAATCATAGCCATTGTAATGTCAAGCTCCTGGGCTCAATGTTCCTCTTGGCTTAGCCGACCAGGCAGCTGGGACTATAGGTGCATGCCACTATACCTGACTAAAATTTTTTAGAGATGGGGTCTTGCTGTATTGCCCAGGTTGGTGTCAAACTCTTGGCCTTAAATGATCCTCCCACCTCCATCTCTCAAAGTGCTGGGCTGATCCTATGCTTTTAGGTTCAAAATATACATGCAAAGAAAAACAGCTGGAAGGGTACTATGTTAGTTTCCTATTTTGCTACAACAAATGACAACAAACCCACAAACTTAGTGGCTTAAAACAACACAAAAGGGCCAGGTACCATAGCTCATGTCTGTAATCTCAGCACTTTGGGAGGCCAAGGCAGGTGGATTGCTTGAGTTCAGGATTTCAAGACCAGCCTGAGCAAGAGCAAGACCCCCATCTCTACTAAATATAGAAAAATGAGCCAGGTGTTGTGGCAGGTGTCTGTAGTCCCAGCTACTTTGGAGACTAAGGCAGGAAGATCTTTTGAGCTCAAGAGTTTGAGGTTGCTGTGAGCTGTGATGTCACAGCACTTTACCCAGGGGGCAACAAAATAAGATTCTGTCTCGAAACAAAACAGAACAACACAACACAAATGTATTATCTTACAGATTTGGAGGTCAGAGTCTGATCCAAGTCTTAGTGAACGGAAGTCAAGGTCTAGGCAGGACCCTTGTGACTTGGGTTCATTGAGGAACATTCTTTGTCTTCATGGGCCCAGCTGGATAATCTGGGCTCATCTCTGCCTTGTCAGGTCCGCTGATCAGCATCTTTAATTGCTCTTTAACATGTACCTAACGCAGTCATAGGTCCCAGGGAGTAGATATTTTTGGTGGGGAGCCTATTATTTTGCCAACTACAGGTATATATAAAAAGTTAAGAATGATGATTTCTAAGTGGTAAGATTTACTCCTCACCTCTTTTTCTTATCTTCATTTTTTAAAGTTTTCCTGGAAATACACAAACTGCTTTTGAGATGAGAAAAGTTGAATCTCAGTTATCTGCATTGTTGATATCTTTATAAGGGGTGTTAACCTGCCTCCGGGGACAGCTAACATTGTATCTATCTGAATGGCTAATATTTAACAAAGATTAATTAAAAAGCACTTAAGCGTTCAGCAGATCATCAACTGTTATCACTGCCCTTGGAGATCTACTCTTTCCAGGAATGCATAGAGATCTTATCCAGAAAAATAGCTTTTCTGCTTAAAACATTGAATTTTGAAATAAAAGGATACTTTAGTCTAGAATTTTTTAAATATATAAAACAACTGGATTCTTTTGTGGGAACAGGGTATTGGTAATTTGCCAGTAATATCAGAGCTTAAGGTTCCTTTGCTTCAGTGGAAGGTCACCTTCCCTGTGTCTCTGAGAGGTCTCACCTCTCCGACTTCCCAGCCAGCCCTTATTTCTTGGGTACTTTTCTGGGCCACAGGCTAAATGTACCCCAAAATGCATCTGCAGCAGCACACTTGGAAAAGAATGAGTTAAGAAGAAACATCAGCCAAGGGAAATCTACCTCCCTGCTGATTCACCCCCAAAGCACTGCTGGGGCTTGAAGTTGTCACCATCTTCAGGACAAACGATTCAGATTAGAAGATCCTTACAGCTTCTGGTTCCCATGGAGTATGACAGAGAATTAAACCTGATATGTTAGTTCTTGTTATTCCCACCTCATGCAGGCGATCTCTTATTCTACTCACAGGCCTAAAATACTCCCTGGACACAGCTTTCTAGTTCCAGGAGAGAGGTTCTGGCTTCCATTAAATGCACCTAAAATCATCCCAGGGCGCCTGGGGTGGAAAGGGGGTGCCTGCTATTCCTACTGCCAGAAGCAAGATCTTTGTCACAGCACTATTTGTATGGCCACCTGGGTATCTGGAAAATGATCCCAGGAACCACTCCCTTCCCTCTACCCCATTCCATGATTCCAGAGACAGCACAGACTTTAAACAAACCATTAAGTCCCAACAGCACTTTCTCGAGGCTCATGGCTATAAAACGGGGAACACAGGTCTCTTCTCAGTTCCTTGTTTTGCCTTTAGTTATTTATTTGAATCACTCCAGAAAACTGCCCCCTTCATGCTTCCTGTGTCTGACCATCCACTGTGTACAAATAAACTGGTAAATGCAAATGTGGGTTTTTATACAACCTCTGGCACCTGCCTCTGCAGCTGTATATTTTGTTCACCTCTCCAGGCCCATTTGGTTCACCTTCAGTAGGAAGGTCGGGGAAGGGTGTTTTCATCTCAGGTACCTCTTTCAGGTTTTGGGGGAGTCAACCCTGTTCTTGGCTCTGTGTGCTGGGGGCAGTGGGGATCTCAGGTCTTGGCCCGAGTCATTCCTGCCTTTCCCTGAAGGGGGAAGGTGCTGCCCACCTCCAAAAAAGGAATATTTTTAGCCTGACTACCCTGGGAGTTGTTGCAAGCAAAGCGGCGTGTTCTCTTGCTTTCAAAACACAGGAAACAAATCACTGTTTCTTGAAGAAAAGGAACTGAGAGAGGTCGTGGGAGATGTTTTCCAAGTGTCTCAGTGTACTTGGCAGAATGAAGCAAGAACACTTATATTTAAAATGCTCTTCATCAACGCCTGTTTGAAGGCAGTGTGGTAAAGAAAATTAAGAGAAGAATGGAAAAGTTCTGACTTTCTTTTTTTTGTTTGTTTGTTTTTTGCAGTTTTTGGCCGGGGCTGGGTTTAAACCCGCCACCTCCGGCATATGGGGCCAGCGCCCTACTCCTTTGAGCCACAGGCACCGCCCTGACTTTCATATTTTTAAACCCTATGAAAATTCACATTGATTTAAGCATAAGGAGCTCTTGGTGTTGCAAGGAACTGGTGTATATGAGGAACCCCTCAACAAGGCAGAATGTTATAGAACTGGAATAACGGTATTAGCAAAAGCTGGACCCCGAGTCTACAGGAAGGAGGACTTCCTTCTGACCCTGGGATCTGGGTGTTACACTGAGGAGCTGAACCGGGAAGGCTGGTGTGTGATTTAGAGAGCAGAGATGAGGAGAAAAGACCTTCCAGATGGAAGGGGCACAAGGTAAATTCTAGAGAGAGAGCTAAGGAGGGAGGCAATGGCTGCTCTGGGAGCGGGCAGCTGCAGGACAGACCTGGTTTATAGTCCTTAGTTCTTGGAGCACAGTACAACTCAAATCTCATATTTTTATCTGTTTTCAAATTGTGCTTTGCAATTCTGACAAGTAACAGACCCAAATTTGCTAAAAAGTGGCCAGGAGTGGTGGCTCACACCTGTAGTCCTAGCACTTTGCGAGGTTGAGGTGGGTGGATTTCTTGAGCTCAGGAGTTCGAGACCAGCCTGAGCAAAATTGAGACCCTGTCTCTACTAAAAAAAAAAACACTAGCTGGGCGTCATGGTGGACACCTATAGTTCTAGCTACTTGGGAAGCTGAAGCAAAGAGGATCTCTTGAGCCCAAAAGTCTGAGGTTGCTGTGAGCTATGATGACGCCCCGGCACTATACCCAGGGTGACAGAGTGAGTCTCTGGCTAAGAAGATTGCTGGAAAGTTGAGGATTTTGTTTTTTGGTTTGTTTTGTTTGAGGCAGAGTTTCACTATGTCGCCCTGGGTAGAGTGCCGTAGTGTCACAGCTCACAGCAACCTCCAACTCTTGGGCTCAAGCGATTCTCTTGCCTCAGCCTCCCAGATAGCTGGGAATAGAGGCGACAGGCACCCACCACAACACTCGGCTATTATTGTTGTTGTTGTTGTTGTTGCAATTGTTTTAGCTGGCCCGGGCCAGGTTCAAACCTGCCACCTTTGGTGTACGTGGCTGGCGCCAGAACCACTGTGCTACGGGTGCCGAGCTGAAAGTTGAGGATTTTGATTTGGAATTTGAAGGGGCAGGATATTTGGACAATCCTGGAATTTCACAGACTTTTCTGCAGCCTCCTTGCCTGTCTCAGAGGAGCTCCTGGAGGGACGAGCAGTAGGTGTCTGCCTGGAGGCTTCCTGGGTCTCATCAACCACTCTGGGTGCATGTTGTGCCTGGGGCTGTGATGGGAGGACTTTTGGACCCTGACTCTAGGCCAGCACCCCCTCTTTACAAAATAAAATGGTAAGCATCCTTTTTATTTTTATTTTTATTTTATTTGCCATAATTGGTTATCTCTGGTATTTGTTAAGTGTCATCTACCCAACAATTTTAAGTTTATTCTAATGCAAGTGAAGCAAGTTATATCCAGAAGCACTTTTTGCAAGCAGAAATCCAATCAACATTCTGCAAGAGACTTTTTTTTTTTTTTTTTTTTGACAGAGTCTCACTATGCCACTCTTGGTAGAATGCCATGGCATGACAGCTCACAGTAATCTCAAACTCTTGGGCTTAAGCGATTCTTCTGCCTCAGCCTCCCAAGTAGCTGGGACTACAGGTGCCCACCACAACGCCTGGCTATTTTTTTGTTGCAGTTGTCTTTGCTGTTTGGCAGGCCAGAGCCGGTTTTGAACCCACTAGCCCCAGTGCATGTGGCTGGGACCCTAGCCGCTGAGCTACAGGTGCCGAGCCAAGAGACTGGTATTTTTAAAAGCCCTAATAAACTATTCTCACAGGCTGACGGAAAGTTTTGATAGCCTGATGGTGATCAACGTGCTCTATATCTTTTAGATGGGGCTGATAAAGGATAGAGGGACTTTACAGATCAACCCTTAGATGAGAATTCTCCCTGAGGACTTGGCCCCTCACCAGTGAGTTACTCAAGAAAACCCAGTCCTGACTGACTCTACCATCTCCTGCAGGAAGAAACACTCAGTAGGGCTGAAGGATAAGGAAGTCTGTCATTGCACTGGAGTTGGGGAAAGCGCTTGGTTTGGGGGCCATTAGGTCTTAGAGACATCTTTAAAACTATCTTCTGTGCTTTGCTCTTCATTTTTCTCACCACGGAGAGTTTGTGTAGCATGGCCTAGTGATCAGGCCTTTTACGATGGGGCTCCACAGGACCCAAAATGACGAGAAGGCCCTAAAAACAAGACTGGCCTGACAGATTGCCCATCCCCCCTGCACAGAGTTGGCACTGACGTCTTGAGCCTAGGACGGGAAGCCCAAGGCTACAAAACTGTCTCATCTCTGTCAGCTTCAGGGTCAGCTAAATGGCAGGAACCATTTGGTTTTTCCCATCTGGGTATACAGTTGGCCAGCAGCTCTGTCCGTCTCTCATTGGTCATCTCGGTGTGCCTGTGGCTGGAGGTTTGTGGCTGCTCAGAGTGATTTAGGGTGAGTAGCCCTCTTAACCCAGGCTGTCTCTCAGGGGGTGTGTCATTGCCTGGGCGATGCCTCCCTCCTTCTTGAAGGTTATAAATCATGGCTCTCAGAGTTTATCACCCAACCAGGTCCCTGCTGAGAGTGAAGGGGGCGTTGTTAATAATTACCTTCAGTCAGTCAGCAAGCATAAACCCAGACTATCTCAGGCCAACTGGGATGTGTGCCACCCTAATTACAAGGGAACAAAGTGACTCATTAATGAAGCTCTTAATCTCCACCCAGTGTAGTCCTCTGAGCCAGGCACATTCCAAGGACAATGGACACTTTTTCGTTATGTAATACTATCCCGGGTGCCACCAAGGCCACAGGTAACAAAGTGCAGAGACTTTCCGCCTGCCAGTCCAGGAATGTCATTTAACAGAAGCAGAGCCTTGGCCCCAACCAGGGAAGATCATGCTTTCCTAAGTCAAGGTTATCATCTCGCCTCTCCAAAGCCTCCTTCCCATAATCGTGCTCGTGTTGGTGGTAGGCAGGCACACAGGCAGGCAGGGCGCCGAGAAGCCGCTGTCTATAATTAGCAGCCTCCAGCACCACTCCCATGCCGCCTTCCCATCTGACTGTGCAGGGGCGCAGGCTTTGACTGGCAAGGTAATCCCCAGGGGGGCTAAAAAGACAGAGAAAGAACTAGTACCTCCCGGTAACCATCCCACCATCTGCAGCAAGACAAAGGTTGTCCTGCTTTTGCAGACTCCTAAGTAAGGTCCCATGAGCCATCTTAACATCCAGCAGAATGAACCTCTGCACGCAGCGAAGGAGGAAGGAAAATTTAGTTAGAGAGATTGTTAGGCCGCCCATCCTCAAGGGTGATGGAGGAATTCCAGGCAAGAATACCCATCAGGAGTGGGAAGGAGGGCCCCCAAGTCACACCAGTCCTCACCAGCATCAAATGACACAAGAAAGTTAGCTGGAGGAAAACTGAAGGGGCTGGTGGCATCTTGTGAGAGAGCAGACGGGGCTGCTGTCAAGGAGGTGAGCTCTCTGGCGGGCCAAGAAGCAACTTTTCTTTATCTGCCCACAGGATAAGAGAGATGTGTTTAACGAAATAATTTATGTGGACTGAACGCAAAGTATCATCTACCATTGTCTTCACCCATAAGAAGAGGTGCTCGCAGCTGCTGGCTCCACCCACCCTTGCAAAAGCTGTGACGGCAAGAAAAATTAAAGCTTTTATGGACATATTCTCCTCCAAGGCCAGAGAAAAGGCAGCAGCTTTGCACATCGGGAGCAGCTTCAGGGAGCTGACCTGGGGGACTTTTTCCAGGCTGGACTGACCCCCAGTGTGGATTTGCCCTTATTGAAAATATTTGCCTTTATTGCACCAAGAATAATTTCAGCTCCTTCGTTGTGTTGCCTGAGAGATCATCAGCTGGAGATGAGAGCTGACAAGCATCCTTTTAAAAATGTCAGACATGAAGGGACTTCTAGGCATGTTTGTTCGTTGCTTTTGTTTTGTTTTGGCTTTTGAGACAGTTTCACTCTGTCACCCTGGGTAGAGTTCAATGGCATCATAGCTCACAGCAACCTCAAACTCTTTTTTTTTTTGTAGAGACAGAGTCTGACTTTGTCACCCTCGGTAGAGTGCTATGGTGTCACAGCTCACAGCAACCTCAAACTCTTGGGCTCAAGTGATCCTCTTGCCTCAGCCTCCTGAGTAGCTGGGACCACAGGTGCCTGCCACAACGCCTGGCTCGTTTTTCTGTTTCTAGTAGAAACAGGATTTAGCTCTTGCTCAGACTGGTCTCGAACTCCTGAGCTCAAGGAATCCACCCAACTCATCCTCCCAGAGTGCTAGGATTATAGGCATGAGCCACCACGCCCGGCTGGGCATAGGACATTTTAATTGCTTTGATTTGCAACTCGTGTCTGAGCTCAGCTAGGGATTTACCTAGAACGTGTCACATGCCACCTCTGAGGGATGAGGACAGAGATGTTAAAACATAATTGCATATCTGCTTGTCCTGCTCCCAAATCGGGAACGCACACTTTTCTGCAGCTGTCCTGGAGTTCGGGGCCCTTCTCCTCACTTTCTGATCGTAAGCATCACCTTTCTAACATGAGAATATAAAGCCTGCTGGAGTTCAGATGTGTGATTTGGATTTGACTCATTGCATGTTTCTGCAGGAGACCTTGATTCAGAACTGACTTAGGTGGAGAAAGGCAGGGAACGGGCCCTGGTTTTGTTGGCAGGGATTGTGTCAGGGGAGCTTGGTTCTGCAGACAGGAGCAAGACAGTCACATCCTGGGTTGGCAGCTGCCTCATCCTGGAGATGGCAGCTCCCGTGGGAGCCAGTTCTTCAGCATGATTCTGGAAGTGGGCTGTCCCTGGAGCCTGCCTGGTGCCTGTGTCCCTGACCCTCTCAACAGTTACACGAGCCCCTGTGTTCCTTCATAAAATCCTTTTGGTTTGAATTAGTTGGAGTAGATCCTGTTGTCTGCAACTATGAAACCCCTGGCTAATACAGGCGAGCAAAGACCGCAGGGGGCTGGGAAAAGAGATGTCAGGAAGTACAGAAGAGTCCAGAGGAGATGTGGAGAGTTGGAAAATATTTCAAATAATGGCCACCATTTATGGAAGTCACACCATGAGTACCATCTCTAACCCTTACAACTCAGCCATTATTCCCACTTTACGGACGAGGAAGCAGGTTCAGAATAATTAAGGGGCCTGCCCAAGGCCACACAGCCTTTAACAGTGAATCAAGGCCCAGCTGTCCCCACTGTGTCATGCTGCCTGGGCCACCTTCTGCCTGCAGGAGGGAGCGGGAACTCCTTTCCCCATTCTTTCTACTCCTCGTAGCTTCTGCTCGCAGGGCCCCGATGTTCAGCTACTGTGAGCAACACCGTCTGGGCTAATGCAGTAGAAAACACTGATATAGGGGGGAGAACATTCCAGGATTCGATGACAAACTGCAGAGGCCACCACTCAGGGTTGTAGGAGCTGTTCACTCTCAGCGAGCAATAATAGTGCTGTGGGAATTTTTTTATACCAAGTAGGCATATTGCTTCTGTAATCCTATTATAGCAATTGATGCCACCAAATCAGTTGTTTGAGAGGGATGGGAAAGCAAACACAAATTGGATTTTTAGTGGACAGTGAGATTATTGGTGACTTTCATTTTCTTCTTTATGCATTTCTGCATTAAACATGTTTCTAAAACAAGCGTGTGTCCACAGAAGAATGTGACTTGTATTGGGCTGTGCCACGAGGCAGGTGACAAGTGCATAGGCCTGGAAAGTGGGAGGAGGCCGCTTGGCATGGCCGGAGCAGCTTCCCCCTCTCTGCCTTCCCACCACGCCTCTCTGTCATCTCAGCACCCTTTCCATCAAAGGCGCGGCTTCCCCTCCGGCCACATACTGCTGTAGCAGCCGAGGGGTCAGTGTGGGCACAACAGCACCCAGATGCAGAAACAGGAGATTTCTTTGTGTGTATGTCAGTCTCCTTTAAGAGTGTGGAAACCCTTCCAGAAACCCCTGAACTGGGTCACAGGCCCCCTCCTAAATGAGTGCCTGGCAGAAGGGATTCTTTAGCCTTGGGTCCACCTGCTGGATCTGGGGCAGGGCTGGGGAGGCTGTGAAGGACACTAGGAAAAAGTTGGGGCCTTGGGAACGAAGGTGTGGGGAAATAGAGAGCGTGTGGACTGGCTGTGTGTCTGCTATTGGAATGCATTATTTTATAATTTTAAACATTTCATTGATTTCAAAACATTAAAAATATTATCCCTATTGTGGTTAGAAGCACCCTGAGTACTTGGTGGGAGCGGTATTGATGGCTTCCTCCATTTATGGAACTTTGTCCTTGGAGAAAGTTGTGGAAATTATTATGGAAAATAATCATAGCCCAAACATGCACAAAAGCTCTGTCTCTTAACTGCTTCAGGATATTGTTCTGTCACTGGGAACCTCAGGGACCAAACAGGGTCCCATCTGGCAGTTACGGGGCCCAAATTTCCTTGGGTGTGTATCTCTGGGTCACACAAGGCAGGCCACTTGAACTAAGGTCCCTTTCTTAGGCTCTGATGGTTCACAGTTAAGTTTTGTCCTTAGCTGTGAAACGTGCTAAACTTTTATCAGATATTTGCTGCAGACTTCAGAAAATCTAAGGTCAGGATGAATGGAATGATCTTAAGGGTAATTCACATTCCAGCATTGCAAACCTGAGGGCTGGAGTGGGAGAAGACCCTGGAGGCAGCTCAGGTTTACTGAGTTTATAAATTTCCTCAGCGTTCCTTTTAGCAAGTCGGAACCAGTGCAGGAGAAACCATTTATTCCTTTCAGCGTGTTGTACTTTTGCTTAACTGTTCAAAGCAAGGGGCATAGAAATCAAGATGGTGAATTTGATGTCTCCCATCGATTACTTTTTATCAGGACCCAAATTTGACCTAACATAGGATGTAAGAGTAAGCAGATTTACAGAAAAAGGATAAAACACTTTCTATTATTTTTACCAAGTTAAAGATACCTTTAATTTCATCCAGTGTTCTAAAATGCGAACTAATCCTCAGATTCCAAAATTACAGGGTGTTTTTTTTTTTTTTATTTCTCTCCTATTATATCATGGGCTAGGCACTCAGGAACTATGTTATAAATCTCAGAACAATAAATGGATGGAGGAAGAAATGGGACATTAAAGAGTCATACAGGTTACTGCCACTTGCTATTTAAAGAATTTATGACTCAGACCAATTCAACTGCTGCCCAGGGCCCATATAGAAATACTTTAGGGTCAAATGTCTTCTTGGTTTGCCGGAGTGTCCGGGGACACACGGGCGCCTATGTCTGTCAGGTGTCCACTGGGGGGGGCCTTCCTGAGCTGGGTGCCCCGGTTACCCCTTGTGTGCTTATAGGGAGTGGGCTTCTCACCATGACACCTGGGTGTACAAATCTTGAAATCGGAGAACTGGAAGAAAAAACAAAGAGGAAAAACTGAGTTTGGCAGAAGGGAGCAAGTGCAGTAGGAACACCGCCCGAGCACTGGAGTCAGAGTGGATCAGATCTCTGCACTGAGACTTACGTGGGCTGCTATGAGGATGAGTGATGACACACCTGATTTCCCTGACATGGGGCCTGATACAATTGATGTGCAGGAGAGGCAGCTGCTGTCGTTCTTAGGGAACTGTTACGAACCTGCAGTACACAGGGTCCAGGGTGCTGTATTTGGATGTCACATGGAGAGAGAAGAGCCATCAGCTGGCTCCACAGTCCTGAAATGTAGGGATTAAACAACCAGACTGTCCTACGCCTCACTCTCCCTGGGTGTGGAATAAGCTCAGGGTGCCAGCATCCTAGGGGGTCCTGGAATGCTCCCCTGTACATTTAAGGGGCTGGCCCCAGCGAAGCCCCTGCATGCCTGAGCATGCTGTGTGAGTTCAGTTACCCTCTCCTGCAGGTGCCAAGGCCCCCTCAGCAAAGGTGCCGTCCCTGTTCTCTTCAGAGCCCAGGGTCCACAGAGTGACGTGCAGCAGGCTCTGCCCTTCCTTCGACTTCCTTTGCTTCACGGGCAATAGAAGTGGGTGAGTCAGGGAAGAGTGACCACCCGCGGGGTCCCAGAGGCCCACCCTGCAGGGTGCAGGACCCCTTATTCACAGCTCCCTGCTTGACAAGGTTGATGCCAGTCGCAGGAGAGTGAACAGGGGGGCATACCCTCCCCCCAGTGAGGATTTGTTTTCTAAACAGCTGTAGAGGGTGGATTGTGGCTCCCCAAAACAGAAGTGTCCAAGTCGTAAACCCTGATACCTGTGACTTTGACTTTATTTGGAGAATCGTGTTAAGGAGCTCAAGATGAGATCACAGTGGACTTAGGGTGGACCCTAAATCCAATGACAGGTGGCCTTAGAAAGGAGAGGGAGATTTGGAGACAGCACTGGAGACAGCAGAGCAGGAGGAGAAGAGCCCATAGGGGTGTGGCTGTGAGCCAAGGAACGCCTGGGGCCATGAGCAGCTGGAAGAGCCCAGGAAGTGAGACAGGACACCAGCAGGTTCGATTCATTAAAAAGTTCAAGACCTGAAACAGGACCAGAAAGGAGGATGCAGTGAACAGACCAGTTAAGACCAGTAAGAGCCAAGATGGCCAGCGGAACGACCGCCCCCTGCCCTTGGGACTGCATACCCTGCTTATCACGCATTAACTGACCAACGGGAACTTCCACCAGCCCCCGGCAGCTCCAACAGCACTGACCAAGGTATCTGGAAGTACCTTCTGTGGCATTTCCACTCCCGGGAATCTTCACACTTTCCCCAGAAAATCCAGGAACAATCCACCCCTTATGTGGCATATAATCAAGAGCTAGCCATAAACAGAGTTTACCGGCAGGGTATGTGGGCTGTTCTCTGTTGTTCTGAGAGATGACTGCTACATAAGGGCAGCCTGCTCACTGTTGGTCCAATAAATGTCTCTTTTGTTTCCAACAAAAAAAAAAAATCTTTCCTTCACAAAGCTAAGAACCCTTCAGGCCAGACCCCAGTTTGGGGGTCCACTTTCCAGCATCAGAAGGACCCTCCCAACTTCATTTTCCCTACTCTGAGCAGCCGTGAGGCACTTTGTTTCACATGCCAGGTCAGGACATAGGTTAGCCAGTCTGGCAATGGGTCCCCAGGCTGTGCAGCTACAGGTCACACAGCTGGAGGTGGGTTTGAACTTACTGCTTTTAATCATCAAAACATCAATCCTGCCAACACCTTGATCTCACCTCCACAAGTTGTGGCCTCCAGAACCGTGAGAGAATAGTTTAAGCCACCCAGTTTGTGGTCATTTGTTAGAGAGGCACACCAGCCTTGGGCACTTCCTGAGCCTGGTGTGAGAAAAGTACCTCGTGTTCCTGGCGGTGTGGAGAAAGGTCACACGGGTGTTTGGTTTTGCGTCAGTGTGGTTGTGCATTTCTGGGGTGCAGTAGACACCCCCACCAATGTCCTGCAGGCCTCTTAGGTCATGGGGGCAGGAGCACAGTACTTGGCCAGAGGCTGTAGGTGAGGCAGGGCTGGTAGGTGTAGGTCCTCTTAAATCTAGCTTTAGTATTTTTTTATTATTTTTTTTTTATTTTTTGGAGTTTTTGGCCAGGGCTGGGTTTGAACCCGTCACTCTGGCATATGGGGCTGGCATCCTACTCCTTTGAGCCACAGGCACCATCGGCTTTAGCATTTTAGAAGTGGGAGCTTTCTGAGCCTGGAGGGGTGTCAGAGACTATTACACCCAGCTAAGTAAGATAACTGTCCATACACCGTCTTGACCCCTTAGAGTCCATTTAGCTCATAATTATAGAAGGTGGTTTACCAAGAAAGACCCCTGTATGTTTTCAGTCTGTCTGTGCTAACAGCTGTACAAATGAGGATTGGTCATTTGATCGTATTTTCACATTGGTCTTTTGAACAATTTTTATATTGTTTTTCTGTTGGGAAAATTTTAAGATAGGGAAGGATTTATCTAAAAATAGAGAATGAATCTGTTAACCAACAAGAGGGGTAGGGAGGCGATAATAATAATCTGTGTGTACAGAACATTCTGGAGGCAGAGCTGTAGGATGCCTGGCAGTGGGGTTGCATTTACATAGAGCCTAACCATTTACAAAGTGTTTTCATAAACATTTTCTTATCAAGCTTAGCAACCCAGCAAGATACATTTCCTGACATCAAATTCTATCAACATGTAGTTTAAAACATTTTTTGTTTCTTTTCCTTTGGAGGTGAAAACCCTAAAAACTGCCCTGGACTACTGGGATGTCTCAATCAGGCACACGGGGCTGGGGAGGGATGTGAGGGAAATTCTCAGCAAGGTGTGCAATAAGCAGATGTGTGATGCTCAGCTGAGGTCACACTGTGTGCACAGAACCTGGGGTGGGCAGCTGGAGAAGGCCTGGCTGTGGGATGCATCCCAAGGAAGATATTGGACTGAAACCCTCTTAAGGTGAAATGGGAGATTTGGGGGTCTCAGCGGTCCTCTTTTAGCCACATCAAAGAGAAAGTGGGAGAGCTCTGGCCTCTGGTGGCCCTGCGGTATCTTCCCTGTGTGGTCTACTCTCTGCCGCAGAGCTGAAGGTGGAGGAGGGTTTTCTTGTCGTTGTTAGCCTTGGGAAGACTGCTCCAATGAAATGGGCTGAGGATGCTCTGCTGTTTATTCCTTATCCAGTCCCCCCTTGTTACATGGGCTTGGTCAGTCCCTTGCTGACACCCCATTCCCTCCTGGAGGCCAATTAAAAGCAGGAGTCCAACCTCTCCTCCAGCTGTGTGACCAGCAGCTGCACCTCCCAGGGACTCTGTGTTGGACTTGCCAACCTAAGTCCTGACTTGGCATATGAAAGGAAGTACCACAGGCAGCACGGTGGCTCACACCTGTGACCCTAGCACTCTGGGAAGTGCTTGAGCTCAGGAGTGCGAGGCCAGCCTGAGCAAGAGAGAGACCTCATCTCTACTAAAAAATAGAAATACACGCCAGGTATTGTTTCAGGAGCCTATAGTCTCAGCTACTCAGAGAGACGGAGGCAAGAGTTTGAATTTACAGTGAGCTAGGCCGATGCCTTGGCACTCTAGCCTGGGCAACAGAGTGAGACTCCATCTCAACAACAACAACAAAAAAAAGTGTCACACAGCTGGATCAGAGTAAGTGAAGTGAGGATTACCGTATATACTCGAGTATAAGCTGAGTTTTTTTCAGCACAAAATTTGTGCCGAAAAACCCGAACTTGGCTTATACTCGGGTCATACAGGTTATTTGATTTGGTGCACGCGCACCTAATCATATGCACGTAGTCTCCAGCGGTCTTCTGCCGTCAGCTTGAGGGGGCGGGGCTTCAGCTCAGTCCACAAGTTGCAGCTGAGCTGAAGAGGTAGGCGGCTGAACTGAACTGTATTCCACTGAACTATTTAACCCACAACTATATAACCCACAGCTTGATTACCTGTTAAGCTACGGTTTTCTGCACTTTATTTAAAGTTTTAAAGTTGTT
>CAUYPK010153396.1:0-14584 GCA_963574355.1 Loris lydekkerianus | reverse complement strand
CAAAATGTTAATTTATCCCCTTGATTTTCCAGACACAAACATGGGGGCCCAACCCCCAACTTTAAAAAAATAACCCGCCCCATAATGAAAACTTAAAAAAAAAAAAAAAAAAAAAAAAAAAAAAAGAACTCATGAGAAACTAGTTTATAAAATGGGATGCTCACTTATTAAGTTATCATGAGAAACAAAATTGTCATTCAGCCACCTTGACTGGCACATTCTTTCTCCGCAAACCAGTAGCTCTCAACTGGAGGTAGTATTATTTCTTACCCTGTGCTGGAGATGTATGGAAGTTTTCTGTTTGTCACATAAATAGGAATGTCTGAGCCTAGAGATGCTACAGTCTTGTATGTGGTACAGTTATACACACAAATAAACATCCATTTTAATGAATAGCATCCCTAGAGAAATACTAACATTAGAAATCCATTAGAAAAAACAAAATATAACCCTGGTGTAGTGGTTCATGCCTGTAATCCTAGCACTCTGGGAGGCAGAGGCAGATTGCTTGAGGTCAGGAGTTTGAGACCAGCCTCAGCAAGAGCAAGATCCTGTCCCTAAAACTAGCCAGCATTGTGGCAGGTGCCTTGTAGAGAATGACAAGACTCATGAAGCATTCAAACATAAAAAAATAATAGGAATTCCTGAAGGGTTAGAAGATTGTCCCCCCAAAATGGAAGCTGTACTGGAGACCATCATAAAGGGAAACTTCCCAATTTTACTACAGACCCTGACACAATTTTACTACAGACCCAGACCTTTCTGATGGATGTTGAATTCCAGGTCATCTCAACTCAAACAGAGCCTTTCCAAGACACATTGTAATGAACCTATCCAAAGTCAAGGTGAAAAAAAAATTCTACAAGCAGCCAGGAATAATTGCCAACTGACCTACTGAGATAGAGCCATTAGGATGACAGCAGACTTTTCATCTGAAACCTTCCAAGCCAGAAGAGCATTGTCATCCACCTTCAACATTCTTAAACAAAACAATTTTCAGCCCAGAATTCTGTATCCTGCTAAACTAAGCTTCAAAATTGATGGAGAAACCAAATCTTTTATGGATATACAAGCAGTGAAGAAATTCACCACAATAAGACCAGCTCTACAGGAAATATGTAGACCTATTCTCAACACTGACCACCAGAATGGATCACCAGCAAAATAAACACCCAGAAGGTAAAGGTCAAAAATGTAACTTCCACAATGGTGCAAAGGATAAAACTATACAACGGACTTTCACAAAATAAGATGACTAGAACTCTACCACACATATCTATTCTCTCAATAAATGTCAATGAACTGAATTCACTACTGAAAAGGCACAGTTGGCTGTTTGAATAAAAAAGCACAAGCCATCCTGTGCTGTCTCCAGGAGATACACCTAGCCTTGATGGACAAATTAAGACTCAGTGTTAAGGGAAGGAAAACAGTATTTCAAACAAATGGAAATCAGAAGAAAGGAGGGATTGCAATCTTATTTTCAGAAACAAGTGTATTTATATCAACTAAAGTTTAGAAAGACAAAGATGAACACTTTATACTGGTCAAAGGAACAATACAGTAAGAAGATATTTCAATTTTAAATATTTATGCACCCAACTTAAATGTTCCCTGATTTATGAAACAGACCTTGATGGGTCTGAGCAACACCATAATAGTCAGGGATTTTAATACTGCTCTGACAGAACTGGACAGATCCTCTAAACAGAAACTAAACAAAGATACAAAGGGCTGAAATGTGACCATAGAACAAATGGGATCAATAGACAGATACAAAACACACCATCCCAAAGCTAAGGAATACACATTTTTTTCATCAGCCCATGGTACCCACTTCCAAATAGACCACATCCTAGTATACAAATCAAACCTTAGCAAAACTAAAAGAATAGAAATTATAGGGTCAGCACTTATAGCTAAGCGGCTAAGGCTCTGGCCACATACACTAGGGTTGGTGGGTTCGAACCTGGCCCAGAACCCAGCCCAGGCCTACCAAACCATGATAAGTACATCAAAGAATAGCCAGGTTTTGTGGCGGGCACCTGTAGTCCCAGCTATTTGGGAGGCTGAGGAAACAGAATCACTGCAGCCCAAAAGTTTGAGGTTTTTGTGAGCTATGATGCCATGGCACTCAACTCAGAGCCACATAGTGAGACTCCATCTCAACAACAATAAAAAATCTTCTCAGACCACACAGCAATAAAGGTGGAATTCAACTCCAATAAAAACATTCATTCCCACACAAAGATGTGGAAATTAAGCAACCTTATGCTGAATGATAGTTGGGTTCAGGAAGAGGTAAGAGAGAAAATCAGTAAATTTCTCATACATAACAACAATAAAGACGCAAGTTATGAAAACCTGTGGGATGCAGTCTTAAGAGGGAAATTTATCGAATTAGATGCCTATATTCAAAAACAGAAAGAGTGCATCAACAAACTCATGAACCAGCGCTTGGAATTGGAAAATAAAAATAATCTAATCTTAAACCCAGAAGAAGAAAAGAAATAACCAAAATTAAATCAGAGATTAATGAAATTGAAAACAAACAAAAAAAATCATTCAAAAAATTAATAAAACAGCAAGTTGGGTTTTTTAAAAAAATAAATAAAATCAATAAACCTTTGGCCAGATTAACTGGAAATAGAAAAGTGAAATCTCTTATAACCTCAATCAGAAATGATAAAAGGGAAATAACAACAGATGCCACAGAGATACAAGAGATCATCTCTGAGTACTACAAGAAACTCTATGCTTAGAATTTGACAATGTGGAGGAAATGGATCAACACCTGGAATTACACTCTCTCCCTAGACCTCACCAAGAAGAAACAGATCTCTTGAATAGATTGATATCAAGAACTGAGATAGAAGAAACAATAAAAAGTCTAACAACGACAACAACAAACAGTCCTGGTCCAGACGGCTTCATGTCAGAATTCTATAAAACCTTCAAAGAAGAACATATACCCTTATTGCAGAAATTATTCCAAATAATTGATAAGGAAGAATCTTCCCCAACACATTGTATGAAGCAAACATCACCATAATACCAAAACCAGAAAAGATCCAAGTGCAAAGGATATTTTCAGACCAATTTCACTCATGAATATAGATGTAAAAATTCCCCATAAGATCCTTGACACTAGATTACAGCTACATGTTAAAAAAAAAATCATTCATCATGATCAGGTAGGTTTCATGCCAGAGATGCAAGGCTCAGTCCCTAAACATAATTCACCATATCAACAGAAGCAAAAACAAAGACCATATGATTCTCTCAATAGACATAGAAAAAGCATTCAATAAAATCAGCATCCTTTTCTAATTAGAACACTTAAGAATTTAAGCACAGGTGGCACATTTCTTAATCTGATCTTTGTCATCTACCATGACAAACCCACAGCTAATATAATACTGAATGGAGTAAAATTGAAAGCTTTTCCACTTAGAACTGGAATCAGACAAGGTTGTCCTCTATCACTGCTACTATTTAACACAGTGCTAGAAGTTCTAGCCAATACATTCAGTCAAGAGAAGGAAATAACGGGCATCCAAATGGGGCATAGGAGGTCAAACTCTTGCTCTTTGCCAATGATATGACCTTATACTTAGAAAACCCCAAATACTCAACCACAAGATTCCTGGAAGTCATAAAAAAGTATAGCAATACCTCAGGATGTAAACTCAATGTCCACAAAGCTGTAACATTTGTATATGCCAGGGGTCCTCAAACTTTTTAAACAGGGGGCCAGTTCACTGTCCTTCAGACCATTGAAGGGCCAGGCTATAGTTAAAAAAAACAAACAAACAAACAAAACTATGAACAAATTACACTGCATATATCTTATTTTGAAGTAAAAAAACAAACAAAACAGAAACAAATACAATCACACCACCACATGTGGCCAGCAGGCCTTAGTTTGAGGACCCCTGGTATATGCCAATAACAACCAAGATAAGAAGCTAATCAAGGACACAATTCCATTTACAGTAGCTTCAAAAAAAAAAAAGAAAGAAAGGAAATAAATACCTAGAAGTATACCTAAGAAAAGAGATGAAGGACCACTCCAAACCCTAAGGACCAATTGAAACCCTAAGAAAAGAAATAGCAGAACATACTAACAAATGGAAGAACATACCATGCTTATGGCTGGGAAGAATCAGCATTGTGAAAATGTCTATAATACCCAAAGAAATCTACAGATTCAATGCAATTCCCATTAAAATACCATCATCTTACTTTCAAGATTTGGAAAAAATAATTCTTCATTTTCTATGGAACCAGAAGAAACCCTGTATAGCCAAGGAAATTCTTAGTAATCAATATAGGTATAACCTATCAGGCTTTCATTTATGCTACAAGACCATACTGATCAAAACAGCATAGTATGGGCACAAAAATAGAGACATTGACATTTGGAACTGAGTAGAAAACTATGAGATGAAACAAACCTCTTATAGCCACCTAATATTTGATAAACCAAACAAGAACATAACACTGAGGAAAAGAATCCCTATTTAATAAATCCTGCTCGGAGAAACTGGATAACCACATGTGAAAGACTGAAACTGGACCCCCACCTCTCACCACTTACAAAAATTGATTCAAGATGGATAAAAGATCTAAATCTAAGGCATGAAACAATAAAAATCCTTGAAGAAAGTGGGGGAAAACACTTGAAAACATCGGTTTGGGGAAAGAATTTGTGAAGAAGACTTCATGGCAATTGCAACAACAAAAATAAACTAATGACACTTCATTAAACTGAAAAACTTCTGTACAGGTAAGGAAACAACAACCAAAGCAAACAGACAACTTTCAGAATGGGAAAAGATATTTGCATACTATGAATCAGACAAAAACTTGACCAGTAGAATCTATAGCGAACTTAATCAACAATAAGAGACCCAATAATTCTATATATCACTTGGCAAGAGACATGAATAGAACCTTCTCTAAAGAAGACAGATGGATGGCTAACAAACATATGAAAAAATGCTTATTGTCCCTAATCATCAGAGAAATGCAAATCAAAACTACTCTGAGATATCACCTAACCTGAGTGAGAATGGCCCACATCATAAAATCTCAAAGCTGCAGATGCAGGCATGGATGTGGAGAGAAGGGAACATATTTACACTGCTGATGGGACTGCAAACTAATACAACGTTTTTGGAAAGAAGTATAGTGAATTCTCAAAAAACTCAAACTATGTCTCTAATTGAACTGCAGTCCCATTACTAGACATCTACCCAGAAGAAAAAAAAATTATTTTATCATAAGGGCATTTGCACTAGACTGTTTATCTCAGTTCAATTTACAATTTCCAAGATGTGGAAACAACCCAGGTGCCCATTCCAGGAATAGATTAACAAGCTGTGGTATATATATATACCATGGAATACTACTAAGTCATTAAAAAGATAGAGACTTTATATCTTTTGTATTAACCTAAGTTGGGGTGGAACACATTCTTCTTAGTAAAGCATCACAAGAATGGAGAAGTAAGAATCCAGTGTATTCAATTCTAATATGAAGGCAGTAGATGAGCTAATATGGGGGAGGGGAGGGGAATGAGCAAGTGGGGAGAGGGGAACGGGAGAGGGGGGTTATGGTGTATGGCACAACTCTTGGGGGAGGGACACAATTATAAGAGGGACTTTATCTAACAAATGCAATCAGTGTAGCCTAATTCTTTGTACTCTCAATAAAATAATCTCGTTTGCAATAATTAGAACATCATCAAAAAGAATAACATACTTAGTAGAGTAGTAAATTTAGCCAAGGAAGTGATGATCTGTTCCTCAAAAACTATAAAATATTGATGAAAAAAATTGAAGAACACACAAATAAATAGATATTATGTATTCATGAATTGGAAGAATTAATAATATTAAAATGAGCATAGTACTCAAAGTGATCTATAGATTCCATACAACACCTATCAATATTCCAATGACATTTTTCACAGAATTAGAAAAAATAATCTTAAAATTTATTTGCAACCACAGAAGACATCAAATAGCCCAATCAATCATAAGCAATATGAACAAATCTGAAGGTATCAGACGACCTGATTTCAAACTATGTTACAAACCTACAGTAGTCAAAATAGTGTGATTCTGCTATTAAAACATACATATAAACCAATGGAACAAAATGGAAAGCTGAGAAATAAACTTACACTTATATGGTCAACTAATCTTTGACAAGGGTACCAAGAATACATAATAGGGAATAGATGTTTTGGGAAAACTGGATATCCACATGTAAAATAATGAAGCTGGACTTTTGTCTTACATTATATACAGAAATTAACTTACAATGGACTAGAGACCTAAATGTAAGATCTGAAACTGTAAACCTTCTGGAAGAAAACACAAAGCTAAAATTCCCTGACATTGGTGTTGGCAATGATTTATTGGATACGCTACTAAAAGCACAGGCAATGAAATAAAAAATAAATAAGTGGGACTACATCAAACTAAAAAGTTTCTGAAAAATAAAGGAAATAACCAACAGAAAAGGCAGCCTACAGAACGGAAAAAATATCTTCAAATCATAATATCTGATAAAGGGTTAATATCCAAAAAATATAAAAAACTGACACAACCCAATGGCAAAAAAACAAACAACCTGAGTAAAAACTGGGCAAAAAAACTGAATAACACTTTTCCAAAGAAGACACACAAGGCCAAAGTTACATGCAAAGGTGCCCAAGATCACTAATTATCAGAGAAACTCAGATCAAAACCACAGTGAAATCATCTCTTTACATCTATTACAATGGCTACTATGAAAAACCCAAGAGATAACAGGTGTTGACCAGGGTGTGAAGGAAAGGGATCTTTACACACTATTTATAGAAATGTATTCACATCAATTTTGGCATTGCTATTATGTAAAATAATATGGATGTTTGTCAAAATTATAAAAAAAAAAACAAACTACCAAGTAATTTAGCAATCTAACTTCTGGGTATATATCCAAAGGAAATGAAATCAGTATGCTGAAAAGATATCTGTACTTCCATATTCATTAAAGCATTATTCACAATAACTGAAATATGAAAACAACCTAAGTGTCCACAGGTAGAAAAATGGATAAAGAAATTGTGGTAAATATATACAGTGGAATAATTCAGCAATAAAAAAGAAAGAAATCCTGTCATTTGCAGCAACATGGATGAACCTTGAGCTATTTGAAATTAACCATGCACAGAAAAAGAAATACTTGTATCACTTATGTCTGGAATCCAAAAAAGGAGAAGTCATAGAAACAGAGAGCAGAATAGTAGCTTCCAGGTGTGGGGGAGGTGGAGGAAATAGGGAGATGCTGATCAAAGGGCATAAAATTTCAGAACAAGGTTTGAGGATCTAAAGTACAACCTGGGTGGTGAGGGATGTGTTAATTTGATTGTGGTCATCATGACACAATGTGTATGTCTATCAAATCATCATATTGTACACCTTCAATCTTTATTTGTCAATTAAATAAACTAAAATAAGGTAAAAGATAAAATCAGTATCATTTGTCTATTAAAATAAGAAGTAGCATCTTTGTCACTTATAAACTTAGATATAGGCAGATATTTTCTCTTTGATTTTTTATTTGTAGATATTTTCTATTTTTAAATGTTTTTATTGTGCTAAAATATGTATATAACAATAATTTCTATTTTCACCATTTTTAAGTGTGTAATTCCGTGTTCATCATCTCTAACTGAAGCTCTGTACCCATTTAAACAGTAACTCCCCATTAATTCCTCCCCCCAATTCTTGGTAGCCACTTGGTACCTTCCATTTCTATGAATTTGGGTATTCTAGGTACTTCGTATAAGCTGAATCATGCAATATTTGTCCCCCTATGCCTGGTTCATTTCATGCATGGCATTTTCAAGGCTCATGCATGTAGTAGCTTTTCATTCATTCCTCTTTAAGGCTGAAAAAACACCCATTGTATGTATATAACACAATTTATCAATTATTCTATCAATGGATATTTGAGTTGTTTTCATCTTTTGGTTACTGTGAATTAATTCTACAAAGAACATGGATGTACAAATATCTATTGGAGTCACTGCTTTCAATTCTTTTGAGTAATTCTTAGAAGTAGAATTGCTGAATAATATGGTAATTCTATTTTTAGTTTTTTGAGGACGTGCCATACTGTTTTCCATTGTGGCTGTCTCATTTTACATTCCCGCTAGCCATACCTACACAAAGTTTCCAATTTCTCCACGGTATCTTCCATTTTTTAAATCATTCCTTCTTGTACAGAGAGTTGTGCCTAGTATCCATTAGCCTTATATCTAATAATAGCTATTTTAAAAGCTACCTCTCTTTCAGTATCAGCCATGAGATTTTGAAAGGCTCCACTGCTACTAAATATTAGAGTGAAGTATAGGTCCCTGGTTTAAAATGATCCCAGGATTCAATTACTTCTGGTGATAATGATTAGTTAGGGATCATTACATGACCCAGTGTGAGGCCATGAGCTACAATGAGATTTTGCTGGGACTTTCTAGAAAATACTTCTTACCTCTCCTGGAAGTGAATATCTGAAGACTTAATGTCTGGAGCTGCAGCAGCTATTTTTTGGTAATGAGGTGGAAACCTGTCTCAGAACAGAGTCAACATGGTGGACAGAAAAGCTGAGTTTGTATATATTTTGTCATTTGAAGTCAGAACAGCCCTAATAAACTCCACCCGACTGACACATGCAAATCCATTCACTTTGCTGTTAGCTCAGTCATGCTAATAAATAAGATTTAGGTGTGTTTTAGCTTTCAGCATAGGGGAATATTTTATCTTGAAGGCTAGCTTTGCATCTAAATTCTGTTCATTATGTATGACTTTTAAAGTTCAACTCTTAGATTTTGGAGAGCACCTGGCTGTCTCTTCTGCCTACTACTCTTTAATGGTCCATTTAACTTTGGAGTGTTTTATCAGACTTTTCATGGCAGGTTTGCCTTCTTGATTATTTCTGCCTTAGCTAATATTAAAATGAGGTTGCCCTGCTGGAGAACCCAGCTTCTGTTACCTGCCATGTGTCCCCTCAAAATATTCTAGGTGATTAGAGGGGGAAGTGGGACCATAAACATTAGTTTTATAACCTACATATTCTGACATTCAGAATTCATAGTGAAAGAAAATGATAATAGAACAAAAGCCAAGATTTTAAATATCTAAAAAAAACTTCTCAGAGACAGAAGCTTAAAACTAGAACTAGGCACATGGGATAGAAAACTCCGCATGTACTGCTGTGTTTACTTACTAGACCTGGACAGTGTGACGGAGGCTATTCCACGGAAGGACTTGTCACACTGACATTGTAGTTTTTTGCTATTCATCTTTGGCACAAATAGTTCTGACTCCATTACAAAAATTTCTCTCCTCCCCAGTGGAAAGAGGGGGATGGAGTCAGTCGGGTCTATTGATTTGGATGACACATGTTCTCTGAATCACCTAGAGGGATTCTCTGTAGACTGAATAGAATCCAAAGGTCAGAGGAAGAAAGAAACTGATAAATATAATTGCAATTTCCTTGAGGCACCATATTTGATGACAAGACATTTGACACAATGACAATTTAATATGTGGAAAGAGGGAGAAAGACCAGACATCCTGTCTATCTGTGGTAATTGATCTTTTGAAAGGTCCCACTGGGCACCGGGGGACAACTCTCATAAATAGTTTCTTCCTATAAC
The DNA here is from genome assembly GCA_963574355.1 of Loris lydekkerianus. Taxonomy (NCBI): domain Eukaryota; kingdom Metazoa; phylum Chordata; class Mammalia; order Primates; family Lorisidae; genus Loris; species Loris lydekkerianus. The sequence goes on along the minus strand of CAUYPK010153396.1, from coordinate 4,869 downwards.
CCATAGGGAGGAGGTGAAGACTTTGTTCATTTTGGTGATGCTTCTTTCTCTCCTGAAGACAGGCTGACACAATGACATTAAGCAGGAATATGAAAGGATGCTGGGTGATGTCTAGGCAATCAAGATAAAGTTTATGAATTAAGACTCAATCTTCCTTAGGTCAGGTTTATAAAGCTGCAATTATCTTGTGTGACATCCAAATAAATCTCCATTTTGGAAAGAAATGTGCATGTTTTAGAAAAGTGAATTCAGGAATGAGTAATTCAAAAATGCTCCATTCACTATATATTATGAAAAATTATACTGTGATTCCTAAGTTATAAATTTAATTTAGAAGTACTTATTTCCTAGATAATTGTCTCTAAATTATCTAGTTCTTAGCATGGTGCTTGGCACATGGTGTAGCCACTAAATGACATATGAATGAATGAATCAATGAATTACTGACTCAATCAATGAATCCCTGTAGGTGGTTCATAGACCATGTGTCATCCAAATCAATAAGCCCAATAAAGCTTGACCGCTCCCTCCTCCTTTCACTGAGTGCAGAGACAGTTTATATATTGGAGTGAGAACTTTTTATGCCTACGATGAATAGCAAAGACCTTGGTAGATGTTCAATAGACCGTTCAATATACTACTCTGGAGTTCAAGGGAGAATTGTGGGCTGGAAATACAAAGTTAGACTTCCCCAGCATTTAGATAGGTCATAAGGCTGTGGACTAGAGGTGGACACCTAGAAGGAAGGTGAAACTGGAGAAGAGGCCCAAACACTGGGCCCTAGGTTACTTTAGGCAGAGGTGGGGAGCTTGAAGTTGTAGAGCGAAGAATCTAATAGATACACTAAGAAGTGGGTGGCATGAGGGGAGGTGGTAAGAAAAAAAACAAAACAGGGGACTACTGTGTCCTAGATATGAAGCAAAGCAAGGATTTCAGAAAGAAGGAGTGAGTCACTGCCTGTGTCACGTGATAGTGAGAGGCAAAGTTGAAGAATGAGAGCTGGCCCTTGTTTCTAAAAATCCCCAGGTAATTAACCTTCACAAGAGTGGTTTCAGAACAGTGACAGGAAAGGGTGGGTTGAAGATGATGGGTACATAGTGGGGATGTGTTTGAGGGAAGAGCAAGATGGAGAGATCAAGTCTGGATATTCTGAGTTTGAGATCAAGTGGTAGATGGAGTTGATGTTGTTTTGAAGCCAAATCTTTGGATGAATTCTGATTTCACGCTTACTCATCCTGCTTGTCTGTGATTGGGTTAGACAATGTTGATGAGCTTCAGTTCCTTTGAGTGCAAATGAGCAAAACACAATGAGCTGGAGTATTTGGGGGGCGATCTAGACAAGGTATGGTACAGGTCAAGCCCCCAGCACACGTTCAATAAATGCTAGCCGGTGGGGACATCCAAAATGCGGCTGCTCAGAAACTCCCATAGTTGACAATTGCTGTTCTAATCAGAATCCTAGAGATTTAATGTGGTTGCTGTGAACCATAGTAAATTAAATAGCAATTCTAATGAAGATACTGAGTTGCTTAAAATTAACTAATAAATATTTGTAGTGAATTGACAAAAATCATAAAATGCTGCCATATGATTGAGCCATTGAAAATAAAAATATGAAATGAAAATGTTATATCCTTCAATATGACATGGTATCTACCACATATTATGCATAGAAAGGTAAAGTTATACAACAGTGAGTATGATCTAATCCCATTTTTGTAAAAAATGAGCACAGATCTAAAAACTGCATAGAACAAAGTCGCCACAGTGCCTTACTATTTATAAAGTACTGCCCCATCTAATGAAATCTCACCAGAACACCACAGCTATTCATTATTAAGTCTATTCTGAAGATAAGAAATTAAGTGACTTGCCTGCAGCCACGTAAGTGACAAAGGTGGACCTCGGACTGCATTCCCCAAATATAATAGTTGCAGTTGCCCCAAGTGCCCAGAGAGTCTAAAAATTCAAAACACACGGGGAACTATGAGTCTGGACCATCTACAAGCTAGAAACCATGCTACGGAGGCGTTATGAGGCTGCTTTGGGAGAAGGCACAATGGTTCTTATGCTCATCCTCTTTCCTCCTCCATTTGTGAGCACTTCTGCGCCTGCATTATGAAGCTCTGTACTGCAAGGGCAGCAGGACTTGTCACCAGCCTCTGGGGCTTCAGGCCAGGGGGAGCAGCATGGCCTGTTTGTGTTGAATGACTTTCAGAACCTTCCTTGGCACCTGGGCATAGGGTTGAGAATTACCCAGGTCTTCTTGTACCTGATGCTCTGTCTGTAAAGTTGCTTTTTGTTTCAGGGATCTGTGCGACACATGTTGCTGGTTTGGGAGTTAAAATCCTGGCATTCTAGCTTGGTGCCTGTAGATCAAGTGGCTAGGGCACCAGCCCCATACACCAGAACCGTATTCAAATCCAGCTGGAGCCTGCCAAACAACAATGACAACTACAACCAAAAAAAAAAAATAGCCAGGCGTTGTGGCGAGTGCATGTAGTCCCAGCTACTTGGGAGGGTAAGGGAAGGGAATTGCTTAAGTCCAAGAGTTGGAGGTTGCTGTGAACTGTGACGTTACTGCACTCTATGCAGTGTGACAGTTTGAGAGTCTGTCTCAAAAAAAAAAAAAATCCTGCATTTTAAACCAAAACTCCTTTTTTGAAAAAATAATACCTTGAAGGTAAAGTTCCTAGAGGCAGACACACACATGATGATTTCCACGCTTGTGAAAAGGAATTTGGAATGAAAGCATAACTGATGGGACGACTGTGGCAAGACGAGACGCGTCTGTTGCCTAATACACACACAGAAATGAATGACATTTTCCTTTTGGGACCTTTTTATTCAGGAAGTTAAAACACTTAGGATCATGGAGAAGACAGTGATGTTTTCAAAAACATTATTTTAGGCTAATTATACACCAACAAGATCCGCACAGCAGTCCAGGTGATTTCCTTTTGTGAAAGTAGAGGGCATATTTGTTCTTCATTATTTATTATCAATTATAAATAACAACAGCAGAAACAATTCTAAGCCTTTCATGGGTTGCATCATATGATCCTTTATAAGGTGGTTACTGTTATTATCACTATTGTACAGAGGGGGAAATCAGGTTTACGGGAATTAAATAACCTGTTCAACCTGTTCATTCATAGTGTATTTATTTAATGTCTATTATGTGCAAAATACTATGCCAGCTGCTTGAGATATGATAATGACCAAGACAGGTAAGCTCCTGTCCTGACGGAGTACATACTACAGAATAGGAGGCAAACTCTAATTTTTATTTATTTATTTGAGACAGAGTTCAGTCTGTTTCTTGGGTAGAATGCCATGGTATCACAGCTCACAGCAACCTCAAACTCTTGGGCTCAAGCGATACTCTTACCTCAGCTTCCCAAGTAGCTTGGACTACAGGCACCTGCCACAACACCCAGCTGACTTTTCTATTTTTAGTGGAGATGGAGTCTTGCTCTTTCTCAGGCTGGTCTCAAATTCCTGAGCTCAAGTGATACACCTGCTTTAGCCTCCCAGAGTGTTGAGATTATAGGTGTGAGCCACGGCACCTGGCCCAGAAGGCAAACTCCAAACAAATAATTTCAACTTCAAATGTTATAAAAGGCAAGTTCATGGGCTGTAAGAATAGAGATTACATTACCATGGGATTCAGAAAGGTCTGCATATAGAGTTAACATGAATTCATCCAAGAATGACATCTTTCCTTCCTCCACATCCATAAGGCACTGACAAGACAGCTCACATGAAAGCCCAGGTGAAGAGCCCCCTGTCGCCTTCCATATTCTTTTCCATCAATGCCATCAGGGCAACTGGAGCTCATTTTACTGAAAGAGAACCTATTCCAGCATCTCCGGGCTCACATGTCATGCACAGAGGTAGGCAAAGTGCTCCATCTCAATGTCACTAGGACAGGAACCTGCCACTCATCATAGGTAGCACTAAGCCTAACTGCTGAGCACAAGATGCTTATATAACAAGCTACTGATGTGTTGGGGGCTTCGCAAACTCATTTGGCAGGTTCTGGCCCATTGTCCAAATCTCCTTCAGCAAGAATCAATAAAGCATAGATGTACAGTGACTCGTTCTGGGAAGATGCAGATGCCAGACAACCCGAGTCTGCAGGAAAGCAGCCAAGTTGCATCCCCCAAACTTCACTAACCCCTGTGTCAGCACCTGCCTGTGAGGGCAGGCAGCTGCCACTGCAGTGCCCGTTCTCCTCCCAGGGAAAGAGCTGCCTGGAGGGGACTCATGTGTTTTAATTCCAGGAATCCCTGGAATTCCAAGAGCTCAACAACTCCACAAGTCATGAACTAGGTACTTAATTAGTTCAAAAACTAGGTAAGTTGAATGCAAACACCTTTGTGAAGCAAAATGTTTCAAACTGCCTCGTCCTCCAAATTTTACATATTCAAGTTATTAACTTATGAACTCTTGACTTACTTTTATTCAAATGGGATAGGTATAAGCATTATTAAGAACTAAGATGAAGGCCCCACACCTGTGGCTCAAGTGGCTAAGGTGCCAGCCACATACACCTGTGCTGGCGGGTTTGAATCCAGCCCAGGCCTGCCAAACAACAATGACGGCTGCAACCAAAAAATAGCCGGGCGTTGTGGTGGGCCCCTGTAGTCCCAGCTACTTGGGAGGTGGAGGCAAGAGAATGGCGTGAGCCCAGGAGGTTGTTGTCTGTGATGCCAGCACATTCTACCCGGGGTGACAGCTGACAACTCTGTCTCAAAAAATATATAGATTGTGAATCATAATTGATATGAGTAGGAAGAAAAACATCACCTCTACGTATAACAGAGGAAACTCAAGATAACTCTTACAGAATTACTGATAGCAAAT
>CAUYPK010153394.1:0-12594 GCA_963574355.1 Loris lydekkerianus | reverse complement strand
CCTGGACTGCAGGGGCATCTTCTCCAAGTCTAACACCCAGGGGGCAGCAGGCCCCACAAGAGGCCTCTCTCCTGGCAAGGAGGGGCATCTTCTCCAAGTCTAACACCAAGTGGACAGCAGGTCCCACAAGAGGCCTCTCTCCTGGACGGCACGTGCATCTTCTCCAAGTCTAACACCCACGGGGCAGCAGGCCCCACAAGAGGCCTCTCTCCTGGCACAGAGGGGCATCTTCTCCAAGTCTAACACCCAGGGGGCAGCAGGCCCCACAGGAGGCCTCTCTCCTGGACTGCAGGGGCATCTTCTCCAAGTCTAACACCCAGGGGGCAGCAGGCCCCACAAGAGGCCTCTCTCCTGGCACGGAGGGGCATCTTCTCCAAGTCTAACACCCAGGGGGCAGCAGGGCCCACAAGAGGCCTCTCTCCTGGCACGGAGGGGCATCTTCTCCAAGTCTAACACCCAGGAGGCTGCAGGCCCCACCGGAGGCCTCTCTCCTGGACTCCAGGGGCATCTTCTCCGAGTCTAACACCCAGGGGACAGCAGGCCCCACAAGAGGCCTCTCTCCTGGCATGGAGGGGCATCTTCTCCAAGTCTAACATCCAGGGGGCAGCAGGTCCCACAGGAGGCCTCTCTCCTGGCACGGAGGGGCATCTTCTCCAAGTCTAACACCCAGGAGGCTGCAGGCCCTACTGGAGGCCTCTCTCCTGGACTCCAGGGGCATCTTCTCCGAGTCTAACACCCAGGGGGCAGCAGGCCCCACAGGAGGCCTCTCTCCTGGACTCCAGGGGCATCTTCTCCGAGTCTAACACCCAGGAGGCAGCAGGCCCCACCGGAGGCCACTCTCCTGGACTGCAGGGGCATCTTCTCCGAGTCTTCACACAGTCTCTCCTCTGTCTTGGGTCCTCACCTTCACGTCTTGGGAGGACGCTGGACCTCCTGGATCAGCTCACACCATAATCACCTCATTTTATCTCTATTACAACTTCAAAGACTTGGTCTCCTCAAATATACTCTGCGGTATTGGGGTTAGGACGTTTAACACACGAGCCTGGGGGACACAATTCAGCCCGTAATGTTCAAACACATATACATTCTTTAATAAACCAGAAGTGAGACTGAATATGATATGGTATGTCCTATTGTTTTTATTTATACCCTGGTCATTTTCACATAATAAAAAAAACATTTTTATGAAATCATGTTTCAGGCTCCAGGGAAATCAGGGTACCACAGTGGCTGTTAGTATCCTCTGTTCTGGACCTCTGCTGGGTGGACCTCTGCCAGAGCAAACACCTCCAGGTGCACCCTCACTCCACCTGCCCACACGCTGCCGCCTCCTCCTTCCTCAGGACAGGGAGGCACCCAGGTGCCGTGCAGAATGATTGTTTCACCAAAAGATTACATAGAGTGTCGATCTCACCTTACCTGAAAAGACTGACTACTACCTTTTTAAATCTGTGGGGATTTGTGAGACAAAAACAGAATTGCATTATTGGTTCAATTTGCATTTTCATTACTTGTTCAGTTAGACTATTTTTTTTAGCTTATTCGTCATTTGTGTTTCCTACTTTATAGCATCTCTGCTTATTTCTACAACAAATTTTTTAACCATATATTGATTTTCCTAAGCATAAGAAATGGTTCATAAAGATAAATATTACCACAAAATAATAAACACATGTCACAGAGAACAGCAGATGGTTTCTAAGATGGAGACATGCCTCCACCCACAGAACACCTGAGAAGCTGGACACCTTCACCCACAGGACACCCGAGGGGTCGCCCACGTCTCCACCCACAGGACACCCAAGGGGTCGTCGACTCCTCCACGGACAGGCACCTGAGAAGCCGCTGACACCTTCACCGAAAGGCACCTGAGAAGCCGCCAATCACCACACACATTTCTAGTCAACTTGCAGCCACCTTTTACACAAACATGAAGGGTAACTAAAATTGAGATACCATCCTGAGGTGAATGGAAAATAATGTATTTTGTTTGGCCTTTTTTATTCAATTCAACATTAGTGTACTTTTACTCAAATATATCAATCTGTACTAATTAACCCTACATCGGGTAAGTCAAATTCAACAACCACTTCAATAATAAATCAAAAAAACATAATTGGTATTTTAATTTTTTATGAGTAACATGCCATGTAACACCAGACTGAATGTTATATTACCATCATATAATTATACCGAAACACGTTATACAGCCCGTCCTTAACACTATTAGACTCATAAAATATGCTTCCAAAATGAGAAAAAATAGCTGTCAAGAACTGCATCTTATTATTCAACTATTAAACTTTCTTAATCATCAATCAGTTTAATTGCCCCTGACATGGGTTATAAATAACATTTTGTGGTTCAATAAAACACCACCAAGATAACCCCTTCTCTCCCAAAGCTGGTCAGAAATCCCTCCTTGGATATTCCAATATGATCTACTTACCCTTCCCTGGGATTCAATATTTCTATTTTGAATGCATGTAACATTTTGAAGCATTTTGTTAATTTATGCAAAAATATTAAGAAACTACAGTATTAAATTTCACAGTATTACTTTCGATTATTTCCCTAATGGGTAGATGACTCCCCCATCACTCTGCTGAAGAGACACTGATTCTCAACCACATTTAGTTGCTGACTTCCATCCATCAAGCTCACTCACCTCAGTGTCCACAGCTCCCCACCCAGAGCATGGGGCTGCGAGTGTCCCTCACCTTCAAGGAACTGAAAGCTGGGAGAGCACAGACACACAGACCATTACAAGGACTGAGCCCCAGGGCCACAGGCAGCAGTCAGCCACCACCCACAGCCCTGCCCTCTGCAGCTTGTGCTGTTTCTCGGAGGACACAGCACTACATGCCTGGGGTGGGCTCGTTCTCTCTAAGCATGGTCACATGACCCTTTTCTTCTCCTGTGTCAGAGTTATCACTATTATAATTAAGTATGAGGTACCAGGGGTCTTTCCTAATAAAATGCAGGCCTGAGATATGGAAAACAACCCTGCACAGAGTCACGGGGAGGAGGCCAGAAGGACAAGCAGCCCCCCAGGGATGATCAGAGACAGGCACAGAGCACACTGGCCTCCAGGGAAGGGGGTAGCACACCCTACTTGGAGGAAGGAGGATTTTAGGGAGGCCCCAGGGAGGAGGGGCCAGCTGATTTGGGCCTTGAATGATAAACAAGCACAGGGTTTTCAAAATGCACCCAGGTAACTCACTCACTTAACCTGCTGAGACTACTCTGGCACAGCTCCCCTCAGTCCCATGACACTAAGCCTTCAGCCAAGCCCACAAGGGTCTCCAAGAGAGGGAGCCTTGGGCCTCACCAGACCTCCTAGGGCCACCGCTCCACCTGAAGCTCTCAGCCCCAGTCACCATCTCAATCCACTTGTGGTCACGGCCAGGCTCCAGGCTTCACACTGCCAGGCCTTGCATGACCCTATTGTGCGGCATTAAGGAGCCCTCAGCTCACTGTCCTGCCCCCCTCATCCTGCCCTCCTCTAGTTGGGGCCCAATTCACAGCTCCCATCTCCTTGGCAGTGAAGTGTTGCTCAGCCTTATTTCCAGACAGTGGGGTCCCTGTGGGCTCTGCAGGAACCCAGCACCTGGCACGATGCTCCACCCAGGAAAGGCACTTAGAAGCACTTACAGGACGGGTGCACAGGCAGAGGAATGGCTAAAAGCATCAAGTGCTGGCAGGGGACTTTAGCTGCAGTCTTCTGCTACATGCTGCCTTTGGGGTTGCGTTTTAGTTGTTAACTGGGAATGGTGTCTATATCTGAATCAGGACGCTTACAGGGAGCCACTTGGTGTTTTCTGAAAGTGACAACGCCAGGACCATGCTCTGGGAAGACGAGCCAGGAGTGTTGATCAACGGGCGACAGTTGCAATGTGAGGACACCAGAGCATGTGCTGTGACCACAACTCTCAGCCTTGAACAGGGAAATCAACGTAAAATCTGACCTGGGCAAAAGTGAAGTAATTATCTCAGCAGACACATCAGAGCACACCAGCCAAGTGAAGTTTCCACATGCTTACTACGGCGCTCACATACCACGCACAACATTCCTTAACCCTGACCAGGAACAAATTGTAAGGCTGCTACACTCACCTACGTGAGGGGTGAGAACAGAAACTCAGCAAGGCACGGGCACAGAGTCATTCAGCCGGTAAGGAGCAGAGCAGGGCTGATGTCTGGGCTGCTCCGTCTGACCCTAATGCCTGCATACTCTCTACTGTGGTAAAAACTAAATTAGCAGAGCTCACAGATGCTCGTCTTCTGACAGATATAAATTCAATCAACAGTGGTTAGAACGCAGCGCTGGCACCAATTAGGGTCCTGCCACCTCCTAGCTAAGTAGACTCAGCAAATCAGTTAATGTACTCAACTCTCAGCTTCTTTACTTATAAACCATGAAAAGTAACACCTCTCTCCCTCTCAGGGGTGTTGGAAGAATTACACAAACACAGAACTGAAACTAACCAAGTGCCAGACACAAGTAAACATTCAGTAAATGTTAATATTACAACTGATTAATTTCCAGAGACTACTACCAAATCCTAAGAAATGAAACAAAGATAATAACGACAGCAGACATACTATCAGACACTATGCGGAACAAAAAGACGATGGAAGGACTGGGGGGGAAATCTGTCAGACACTATGCGGAACAAAAAGACGTTAAAGGACTGGGGGGGAAATCTGTCAACACAGAATTCTGTACCCAAGGAAAATATGTTTCAAAAAATAGTGAAAAAAATACTTATTCAGACAAAAGCTACGCTACAAAAAAATGTTTAAAAAGTTCTTCAAGCAGAAAGAATATAGTATCAGGTACAAATACAGATCTACACAAATAAATGAAAACAGGAAATAGTATAAATGAAGGTAAACGTGAACGGCGTTTTTTCTTATATAGGATTTATTTAAAACATAGTAAGTACACCAAAATATAGATCTTAGTTTGTTATACCACCCACCAATAAGAGGAAATAAGTCACATCCCACAGCTGGTGGATAAAGAGACCACCAACCACCACCACGGTCCTGGTACAGCAGCCTCGTGGCAACCAGGAAGTTCCCCACACAGGCACAGGGTAAGGAAAGACCAGGCAGGTCTAGAGGTAGCAAAAAGTCTCTGGTGCATCCAGCAGGCCTTTGAACTACAGTCAGTTGTAGCTGGGGGCCCAGGGTAAAGGGGGAGAGAGGACCACCTGGTCAAGTCAACAAGGTCGGTGTGGCACTGGATAGTCCTGAGCACATCCACAGGGACTGCCTGGGAGAAGCTGACCGTGGGGCCTCGCCTCAGGACACCCTTGTCTGCAATGGCCTGGCCAAAGAGAGCAGGGGCCAAATGTGGCCAAATCAGACCTGCTGAAAGGCGGTCTCAGCCATACAGTGAGTGGGGCCCGGAGGTAGCAGATGACAAGGTAGCTGGCATGGGAGGGTGGGAAGACAGTGTTGCCAGGGGCAGACTCAAACAAGACCTAGTGCAGTGGGGTAAGCAGGTAAGAGAGAGAGTCCAGCAGACTCCTCAGCTTTCAGCAGACAGGGCAAATGCCCTGGCCAAAGAATTTATCCACAGCAACAGGCGTGGGAGAGCACAGCATCTCTGCTTCTGACACTAGGCCCTCTGTGACACTAGACCCTCCAGTATCTTCAACAAGTTGGCAAGGAGGCAGGTGGATACAAAGGAGTGGAGGTCATGACACAGATTTGGGTTAGAAGACTGACATTTCAGAGCACTAGATCTTAACCTTGCAGGTCAGTACCTCTGTCCAAACATGATAAAAGCAAAGCCTCTGGTGAGCTGCAATAGCTCACACCTATAATCTCAGGACTTTGGGAGGCCAAGGCAGGAGGACCATGTGAGGCCAGGAGTCTGAAACCTGGCCTCACACAGTCAGGACAACACAGCAAGACCCCATATCTACAAAAAGTTCAAAAATTAGCTGGGCATGGTGGCACATGCCTATAGTCCCAGGTATTCAGGAGGCTGAAGTGAAGGATCACTTGAGCCTGGGAATTCAAGGTTATAGCAAGTTGTGACTGCACCACTGCACTCTATCCTGGGTGACAGTGCAAGACCCTGTCTTCAAAACAAATAAAAACTGCCTCCTTTCCCCAGAAAAACATGGACATACAACATTTAGCATAGTTCCAAGAGGCTCCTAACCCTCATAAAGCTGCTGTGAACTTCCAAGTACACAGCATGGTGAAGCCACTAGCATGCAGAAGGAAGGGAGGAGAGGCCAAAGACCAAAGCCAAGGGAACCAGCAGCCAGGCAGTGGGGGATAGTCAGCACACAGGAGCCAGAAACGACAGCAAGGCAGAGAACAGGGACCATGGCAGTGACAAGGCCAGGAGGGCCCACCGTCCTGGAGCCAGTGAACGAGAAAGCTTTCAAAGGCATAGGGACATACCACAAGGGCACATGACAGCCATAGGTCAACAACATGTGGGGCAGGGCAGTCGCTCGTGACCTCAGCAAGAGCTTACTCACCAAGGGCACATGTCCACATCTGCCTCACTACAGATGCCCATGCACCCTGTGCTGTGAGGCTCAGCAGGACACATCTTATTTTCAAAACCAATGACAACCTCCTCTTGTAACATGTGCTGTTAATGTTATAATTAGTTCAACTCCTATAAGCTACCTGTTTCTGGTGAGATAAAAGGGGACCAGCTCCAACCGTTTCCTTGGCTCCCCTCATGCCCACCCTGCAGTGTTATTACCTGTACGTGCTCAGGGACTAAAGCATCAGGGCATCTAAAAGAAAGATGTTTCCTACAAAATCAAGCTCTGCAGTTAAGCCTTCTGCTTTGAGCAGCACAAATTCCACTGGTTATAAATCAGGTTTACGAATTTTGTATGGATCTGACAGAAAAGCCCCATCCGTCACCGCCAGGACACACGTCTCCTTTACACCTGGCTGTAAGTGGACAGCTGTGTGAGGCACTGGGTCCTAAGGACACATCATCACCAAGCCAAGCTCCAGGGCTCCGAGATGGCCTTGCAGCGCTGATAGCCCCTATCTTGCGAGAAAAACAGCCGTGTCAGTCCAGACTTCTGAGTCTCCGTACAGCTGGACCGACTCTGTATTCTCAGTACTCACTGCCCTGGGCAATACTGTACACCCTTATTATTCTTCAGAAATACATAATACATGAACTGCAAAAACAAGTGTGAAGGCCCCAAATTAGACACTGCCACCTGGCCTCAAAAAAAGCTATCATTTTAGAACGTTCTTCTGAAGTGGTTCTCTGTTTTACAGGCAAGTTGGCATATTATTATTGCAATAATAATGATTTAAATATAAATGCCATTAGAGCTACAATAATAATGCACATGTACTTAGTGATTTTACTTCAAAGACTTCACAGCACTATACATACACTCGATCATTAAACTCCTACTGAGAAGCAAAGCTGAAAGTACAGCCTCTGTTCTACGGATGGTAAGTCTACCACGGAGAAGTAGATGGTCGGTAGGTCCAAGGCTCTGGGAAGAAACAAGTGAAAGCTGAGAATCGCTAGGTCGCTTCTACCCACAAACACACAAGCATGCTGCACCTGTGGGGATGCAGGCGCACAGGTGCCTCACCAGAAACCCACACCCTACATATCTACAGGGAATTTCTCTAGAGAAAAAGAATACAAGAATTCTAAATTTATTTAGAAACAAATAAAACAGAACTATAGCATTGTGGGCTTTTTTGTTTCCTCCTTGGCTTTCCATAAGAAGGCACTCTTCCCCCACTGCACTCACCCTAACACACACTGAGCCACGTATGCCCCATAGCATTCCCCCTGGTCCTCAAAGCCTCCTTGGGGAAGACGTCCCCACACCTCGCCTACAAAGGAAGGACTAGAAGCTCCAAGAATGACACCCCAGGCAAGAGCAAGGGGACAGGGTGATAAGGCCTCTGTCCAGTCACCTGCCCTAAAAGACCATCCTATGTTTCAAAGTGGACACAAACACCTGGAAAGGGGGCACACATGGGGGGAAGGGGTGCCTGGGGAGTGGAAGGTGTGGACTGGTGGTGTTGTAATGCAAGAGCACAGCTGAACTATCAGGTGGCCCGAGAGGTACCACGAAAAGGGCCCACCCACAGCCCAACTCCTGCCAGCCAAAGCCAGAACCTCTTCCCACCACCCTCCCAGGATGGGCAAAACAGCCCACATCTCTTCCCCAAGTGGACGGAACAGCCCACACCCCCTCCCCAGGTGGGCAGAACAGTCTATACCCCTTCCAAGGTGGGCAGAACAGCCTGCACCCGCTCCCCAGGTGGGCAGAACAGTCTATACCCTTTCCAAGGTGGGCAGAATGGCCCGCACCCGCTCCCCAGGTGGGCAGAACAGTCTATACTCCTTCCAAGGTGGGCAGAACGGCCCGCACCCACTCCCCAGGTGAGCAGAACAGTCTATACTCCTTCCAAGGTGGGCAGAACGGCCCGTACCCGCTCCCCAGGCCGACCTGCCTGTGTCTGGCTCTCCGTGTCTCCCCTACTCTCTCTCCGTGCTGGTCCAGCACACACAGCTCAGCCGCATGTGTGACAAGCCTCTCCAGGGATTCCGACCTGCACAGCGTCCGTGTGTCTGCCTGTCCCACAGCGTCTCTCAGCAACAAGAACACATTCCACTTAAACTCCGATCATTTCTTCTTTCCGGGAAGTTACGGCCTCAGGCCCCTCTACACCTCCTCTCTGTGGACAGAGACCACGGACAGGACTAGCGGCTCCCAAACCAAGGGAACCATAACCATCAGCATGTAACACAGGGACACTGACACCAGGCTCACAAGAGGGGTTATCAGCTCAGGCACATGGTGGGAAACCAGCCTCACCCAGGACTGGGAACAAAGCTTGGGGTGACAGAGGCCCAACCATGTGGGAGTTCGCATGGAGGAAAACCTCAAAAGCAAGAGAATCTGGAATCTTAGAGATACGGCCATGACCATGGGTAACAACTCTCAACTGGCACAGACTCAACAAGTGCTGTCTCGCTCTGGAATAGAACCAACCAACAGAGGACGTCTGGATCTCATCTCCTAGTCCATTTAAGAGCAAAGATGAAAATGAAACTGTTTCCTGCTTTAAAGAGCACTGGTTTCTTGTTTTCTCCCTTTCATCTAAAATGTGTTATTTGAAGATGCAGAGGTTTGTTTTTATTACCTTGTTCTGCGAATCTCTCTCACTCGTCCCTGCTGCCCTCTGAAGGCCTGTTTCCCAGCAACCCCGCTCAGAGCCTCGCTTCCAGGAGCACGAAGAGCGGCCCCCTCTCATCCGCAGCCGGCATCAAAGGCACATTTGTCAGGTGGCGGCAGGACATGAACACCCTGGCAAGTTTCCCGCATCTCTCGTGGGGAGAAAGAGATAAACAAATAGGTCCCCAGAGTCAGGCAGAGAGTGGGAAGCAGCAGGACGGCCAGGCCACTGGGTAGACTAACGCAGAAGTCCCCCTGCCACCCCTTCCCGGTGACAGAGAGCAAGGGAGGATGAGACTGATGTCACACTCCCCAGGGCCAGAGTGGACACATGAAGAAAACTTGGACATACGACACAGATCCTTTCCCAACTCACTGCACAGATGCCTACAGAGACACACAGCAGTAACGGAATGGTACCAAGGCCCAAATGGTGCCACAGGCCTATAAGCTCCTCAGCCTCACGGGCTGCACAGCAGGGAGGCCGGAGGAGGCTGGAAAGGCCAGTCTCTAAAGACGCAACAGCCCTATGACAAAGACACCTCCTTCTGCCCCACAGCCCAAGAAAAGTGAATATGCAACACGGCAACAGATACGCCCCAGAGAACAGGTGCAGCTTGGCTCTCCTGGAGACGAGCTGGGACACACAGGCAAACACGGAGGTGGGGGTGTCACCAAGGCGCAGGATAGCCTGGAGAGAACTCACCAGCTTGCACCTCCTGGTCCGTGGAGCACGCAGACCTGAGCAGCAGCCTGGAGGGGCCCCGGCCCACCCCTGGGGGCCCAGACTTGCTGATGGAGCCTCTAGGGTACCCACTGAATGAATGTGAAAGCTGCCTGGGAAAATTACAAGCACCCCGGGAGCCGTGTGCATGTGTGACCGTAGGACTGCCAGCCTCGCCCACGGGGCCCTCTTTGTGCACTTCCTGAGAGCTCCCGAGGACAACCTGGGGAGAGGGCAGCCTCTATCCCCGACCCTGGTGCAGTATTTGCTCTCCATCTGCTGGCTGGCCTCAGGCTCCCAACACAGCCCTTCACAGCGGAAGGCACCGACCTTCCCAGCTCTGAGTCCACAGAGGCCGCCAGCCCCGTGACAGAGCAGCACTCATCCAGATGCCTGTGTCCCCAGTCCTCACAGCACACTGACCTCTGTCTTGTGGGGGTCGTCTGTGTGTTCTGCCGGCTCCTTCTTCCAGACAGCACCCTCTGGGGGCAAGGGTGGCAATGTCACTGGGTACAGCCACCATGCCGTGGCCCGAGTGGGTGTCCATCACATTGGCTCGACCCAGTGGGCAAATTCTAAGGTGCATGAGCTATGTTGGCCCGTCAAGAGAGCAAAACAAACCTCAGTAAACACAGCTGGCAGAGTCAACAACACTCCATTGCCTCCTTTCTGGAAGCTGTGTACACACCCATAAGGGGAAAAACGGGGGGAAAGGGGGCCAAAACATCCCTCTTCAAACCAAACAGCCAACATTACACAGAATGGCCACTGCTGCTTCAGCCACTGATAAAAATTGTTCTAAAGTACTTGAGGTCACAATTCTGCAGTACTAAATAGAAAAGCAAGTTCTAAAGGACAGTGCCTGAAATACTAGTCAGAAGGACGAAGCTCTCGGAGGCTGGCTTCCAGCTGTACCACCACAGGGAGGGCAAGTCCGTTCCTCCTCTACTGAGCCCCGGGAAGGCATCAGCTCCCCACATAAAGGAGCAGGAGCTAGTTAATCATCAGCACAGAACCTGTGTTGACAAAGGGTCGCCAGAGGGAATGCTGCCAGACTAGGCCCACAGAACAAAGGGCAGAAGGAACAGGGGTTGAGAGACAAACGCAGGCCTAGGACACAGCCCTACTGGGCTGGAGTTAATGACATTAGCTGCATGGCTACACCTTCCCTTGGTACCCAGAAAAGCTGCCAGCACAGCAGGGCACAGCCTGGGTCCAGACCCTGGCTCTGACAGTCAGTAGCTCTGCAACAGTGATCTGGTTAGTAAGTCTCTTACTAACTTGTGCCTCAATGTGCCCTTATGTAAAACAGGAGGGACAACAGCATCAACTTCAAGAATTAGTGACACAGTAACAGGGAAGGACCTTTAAAAGCTCCAGAAACAAAGTAAGCGCAAAATAAATGTCCACTGCTGCCGACACCACACGCACTGTCATCCCATAGTTATCACCATTTCTGTTTCTCTAATTCCCAGCAATAACCACTTAATGCATCGATGAATGAATACAACAAATTACTATTTATCCCCCCTGAAATGTAAACTAGCAAAGATCCTGTCTTCCACAAGTCAGTATGCCAAACACCTTCCAGAGTAAGAAGTTTTTCAAAAGTTTGTAGCATTCAACCAAAACTGCAAAGGGCCCAGAAGATGAGGATTTGACTTTTAAGAATTACAGTCATGACCAAACCTCAGATTCGGAAATGGCTCACTTGCTAAAAGCATGAAGTTGCAAAGTTGGAAAAGGCAGCCTCTCGCTTCCAAATTTCTTTTAAACTCTCAGACACAAAATAACAGAAATTGAAATAACCTGCTCTGTAAAAATTTCACTATCTTAAAAGAAAAATCACTTACACATTCTGCTGCTTTTGTGAATTAGAAAAATCAGATTTTCACACCTGAAAAAAAGAATCCTTTTTCCTCTAACGACAAAAAAAGACAAAAAGTAGTAACAACGAAAAACAAAGTATCTTCATTATATATATGTACGTTATATAATTTGAGACCAATTCTAGTCAAATTACAATAAAGAGAATGAAATGAAACGGTTTATTTTTTTAAATGGAGTAAACAGAATTTAAAGCTAGGGAAAGAAATTTAAAGTTTGAAAGATTTTTACAGGAATCAAATGAGTGAGAAATATAACTGTCACCTCAACAAAAAAACAAAAATAAGCACATTTACACGATACTCAACATTACTGGGAATCAGGGAAACACAGATGAAAACCTCCCTGACACAACAGTGGTTCAGCAGAGCTGCAGTGCCCAAGAAAAGCAAAAATAGCTGCTGGAAAGGACACGGGGAAAACAGCCCAGCGGCTCCTCCAAAGGTCAAAGGTGGAATCCCCACACACCCAGCAGCTCCACACCGACAGCCCTGAGAGAAAAGAAAACACATCCACATAAAAACCCACATGAACGCTCTGAGTATTATTCACAATAACCAAAAAGTGGGAAGCACCCAGAGGCCCATGACCAGAGGAACACACAGATGACACGGGGGGGGGGGGGGGGGATGTCTCACACACTACAGCAGCGATGGGCCCAGACCCATTCGGACAGATGGAGAGGTGGTCCGGCCCGGCCTCATGGTGTAGGGGGATGGCTCACACACTACAGCCGAGATGGGCCCAGACACATTAGGCCAGATGGAC
>CAUYPK010153388.1:0-72336 GCA_963574355.1 Loris lydekkerianus | reverse complement strand
GCACCATACCCTAGTTTCATAGACCACTTGACACATTTTCATCACACTGGTCAAAATAGCCCTCCTAGCATTTTCCTAGTCACTGTGCCAAGACATCTACATTCCACATCTACTAAGTTTCACATATACCCCTGTAAGATGGGAGGGGAGGGAGGGGGGAGGGGGGCAGAGGGAGGTGCATATAAACTTTTGACTCCCCAGAATCTTAACTGCTGTTGCCTACCACTGACTTGAAGGCTTACTGATAGATAATGTGGACAGTTGATTAACATATTTTGTATGTTGTATGTATTATAAAAGAAAATGTTATAAAGAAAATACATATAGTACTCCCTAAATAGAAGTGGATCATCTTCAAGGCCTTTATCCTCACATTGAGTAGACTGAGGAGGAGGAAGAAGGAAAGGGGTGTATTGGGGTGACAGAGGTGGAAGAGTATCTGTGTAAGTGGACCCACACAGTGCAAACCCATATTGTTCAAGGGTAAACTGTATAATTATATGAATAAGCCCACAGAAGACTGATGGCATAATGAAAACTAATACCTGGGCAGCACCTGTGGCTCAAGGAGTAGGGTGCCAGTCCCATATACTGGAGGTGGCAGGTTCAAACCCAGCCTTGGGGTTTGAACTGCAAAACAAAACAAAACAAAACAAAAAAACTAATATCTTCCCATGATCTCCCCTTAGAAATCCTACTATAGATCAACTAAACTTTTCAAAAATTATTAGATTCTAACTGGGCATGGTGCTGTAATCCTAGCACTCTGGAAGGCTGAGGTAGATAGATTGCTTGAGCTCAGGAGTTTGATGCCAGCCCAAGCATGAGTGAGATCCTCTTCCCTACTAAAAATAGACTGTGGTGGGTGCCTATAGTCCCAACTACTCAAGAAGGTGAGGCAAGAGGATTACTCAAGCCCAAGAGTTTTAGGTTGCTGTGAGCTATGAGGCCAGAGCACTCTATCCGGGGCAACAGAGTGACACTGTGTCTCAAAAAGTTATTAGCTTCCATATGTATATATTAAATAACACATTATACTTGTAGTATACACTACATTTAGAAACATAGAAAATTTGAAAAGTAATTCAACAATTATCCAATAATTCTCACTACCATTCCCCAAGATCAGCCTTTCAAAGTAGTCACCTCAGTTTCCATAAGAAACTAGGAAGTTATTATCAATTAATTACTAAGTACAGGAAAAAGTGTGTGTCAATTTACAATTCTTTCTGTATTTTTTTCACAGAGGTCATATATAATTAACCAAACTGAATGGGTGTCTCTAAAATAACAAACTAGAACACCTAATTTCTTTTTCCTCAGAGGAAAGGCTGTGTTGTCATAAAAGTTAATTGAATTCTTATCTTCGATTCTATTTTTTCTCTATGTTCTCTATTATCTGACCTCTTTTCTCCTTTTTTTTCTTCCTCTGACTTACCCTTCTTTCCTAATCCATACCTGCTTTTATTACTAGAATTCAAAAGTCTTAAAATAAAATACGTTATAGTCTCTAAATAAAATACATTACTTAGAGGCCAAATGTCTATAGCAATTTTACCATAAGACACTCAAGACTGGCACACTCACTCATTAATACTAATGTCTGCTTTCTCTGCCCTAGCAGTAAATTCCTTGTTCACAACTAGTTGAGAGACCTAAAGGGTCACTAGTATCTTGGTGTTTGCCAGAAAATAAACATTCAAAATCACATTAAAATTATTAATTCAACAAAAACATCTATGGTTTAAATGGTCTATATAAGATGCTATATTCTCTGCACTATTCCTAATACTACCTTTTTTTTTTTTTTTTAAGAAATCAATATTTTAAAAAGTTTGAGAAAATAATCTTGGATTTTATCATTTTAAATTGCCTAAAGAAATCTGATTATTTTCATAAAATGTTGTGATCTAATTTGCAAAGGGAAGACATTTCACATAACCTTTATATTACAATCACATGGGTAAGTCATTTGAAGGATGTATCACAGAATTTTAAAAAATCTATTAAGGTAAAAACTTTGAAATACAAAGTTTAAGCCTATACAGATGAAAGCATTCCAGGGCAAAACTTTAAAAGTAACTGAAACCACTCATGCTTACTTAATTTTTAACCCAGCTACATATTTAGAATCACTTAAAGAGCTTTTTAAAAATATCAGCCAGCCTAGGAAACAGAGCAAGATCCTGTCTCTTAAAAAAAAAAAAAAAAAAAAATCAAAGCCAGGGTGCCACACCCCCTACTAAACCAAATGAATCAGAATCTCTGGGTTTCAGCACAGGAATTATTTCAAAGCTCCACAATGCACAGCTAGGACTCAAAACCACTAGCCATGTTAATATAATTATTAACACAGCCTAAAATATTAAGGTGTTATTTAGCTTTAATAACGCTTATTCTGAATGAAATGTCATTCAACTAAATTATCTAAATTATCTAGTATTCCAGTCCAATACCAACAAGAGTAGGTCCTCCACAACCATATGCTGGTGAACAAGTATTTTAAGGATCAGACTTACAATGAATTGCTTCAGAAGGCATATGAAACTATTATAGTGCGGAACATATTATTTGACATTCTGCAATAATTATAGTTTCACATCCTTCAAAATATTTAATGATAAAAATACCTAACAACCTGCAAGTTACAAGGTGATGGGATATACAGATTTGGACATTTCAGAAAGAAGAACACACTGATCAAGGCCTTGTTTATACAAACAGTAGAAGTGCAGAACCTTACAGAACAAAGAAGAACTTTCAGGGTTCCATCATATACAATGGTGTGACAGAGAAAAACAGGAGGTGGAAATGGAGAAAAAGCTAAGATTGTGCATAGATTGAAAGCTCACTGAATGATTAACCAAGAAAGTGTATTAGTCTTCAGGCAGCAGAGAGACACTAGAGGTTTTTTTTAAAAAAGGAATAATCCAGCAGTCCACTTCCTGGAAGATGGAGTAGACGAACTTTTTCCTATGTATCTCACTAACTACCACTAAAAGTCCTAAACATTACAGATAAAACAAGCATAAGAAGTCTGTGAAAGGTAAAGAGAGAAAGGCGGACTGACTAGAAACAACTTGGTAGTATGTGTCCCTGTGTTTGCTTTTTGCCTCATTATATTTTAGACTTGCAAATGAAAAGGTGGCAATCTGGAAATACCAATGGTGGAAAACAAAAACAAATCTCCAATAAAAGTCGTTAGCCAAAAGACCATGAAAGGGCAGTCTAGCAAGACAGAAAACTTAAGACAAAAATACTGCTACTCTCGCCAAACACTGTACCCTCACTCCCACTCATGCCAGCAAAAGCCACGCGGGAAGCCTAGATTTCTACTCTCAGAAGTCTGTAAGGAGGTATCCAACACTACCTGTAGGGCAGAGCCAGAGAAGACCAAGTAGAGATCCAAGACATTCATCTGGCAATAGCCCTCATCCCCTTATATCCTCCATCTCTGCTATGTGAGTGGAGCCCACATGGGGCACTGTTAGAATTACCTGGCAACAATTTAAACAACTATTTTAAAAATGCTTCAACAAGCAATTACAAATATGCCTGAAACAAATGAAAAATAGATTCACCAAAGAAAGAGAAAATCTTAGCAAAGAAATAGAAAATATAAACAGGAACCAAATGGAAACTATAGGACTGAAAAATATAACCGAATAAAAAAAGCTCAGTAAATAAGCTCAACAACAGAATGATGGAATAAGGAAAAGAACCAGTGAATTATAAAGTATCAGAAACCACATTCTCTTAATAAAAAATAGACTAAAAAACAAACGAACAGATCCCCAGGTACATATGAAACCACAACAAAAGAGCAAATACTTGTGATATCAAAGTCTCACAAGTATGGGCAAAAGGGAATGAGGAGACTAAAAAAAATACTTCAAGAAATAATGTGTAAAAACTTTCCCAATTTGGCCAGGGCCAAAAACCTACAGATTCAAGAACCTGAGTGAACCCTAAATAGGAAAGACACAAAAATAATCTGTGCCAAGTTACATCATAATAAAATTTCTGAAAGCTAAGGCCAAAGAAAGTATTCAGAAAAAAAAAAAAAAAATCTTACCCATGGGGGTAAAAATAATTCAAATGACAGTAGGTTTCTCACTGAAAACCATGAATGCCAAAAGGGAGTGGCACAATATTTTTCACATGCAGAATTCTACACTCAGCAAAAATATCTTTTAGGCATGAGGGAGAAATCAAAATATTCTCAGATGGGTTGGGTGCAATGGCTTGTGCCTGTAATCCTTGCACTCTGGGAGACCCAGGGGTGTGGGAGTGGGTGGCTTGAGCTCAGGAGTTCAAGACCAGCCTGAACAAGATCTTTAAACTAGCCGATCGCTGTGATGGGCACCTATAGTCCCAGCTACTCAAGAGTTTAAGCAAGAGGATCACTTGAGCCCAAAGGTTTGAGGTTGTTATGTGTTATGACGCCACAGCACTCTACTGAGGGTACCAAAGTGAGACTCTGTGTCAAAAAAAAGAAGAAAAACCAAGCAGCTTTTACACCAACAGACATACCCTAAAATAATGGCTAAAATATGTTCCCTAAGTGAAAAGATAATTAAAAAAATGAAACCACAGAACAGCAGGAAGAAATATGATCAGCAAAAATATGGGTTAGATACAATAGACTTTCACTGTCCTTTTGAGTTTCCTAAATTACGTTTGACAGCTGAAGCAAAGTTACATCTGCCTGACAAGGTTCTATTTAGAAACATTTTAAGATAATTATATTACAAATGGGGAGAATAAAGAGACAAAGGGAGGTAAGATTTCTATACTTCACTCAAACTGGTAAGATGATGACAAAGTAAACTGTAATAAGTTATTTATATACATAATGTAATACCTAGAGAAACTACCAAAAGAGATACACAGAAATACACTAAAAAACATAATAGATAAATCAAAATGGAATTCTAAAATATGTTCAAGTGACCCATAAAAAGACAAAAAAGAAACAGGCAAAAGAAAAACAGATAAATAGAGAACAAAAAATAAAAAGACAGTCTTAAGCCCTAACATTGATATCAATAGCTACACTAAATATAAATAATCTAAATACATTAATTAAAAGCCATTAACAGAGTGACTTAAAAGCAGGACTCAACTATTTGCTCCCTACAAAGAACTCATTTCAAATATAACAATAAATGGAAGTTGAAAGTAAAAGGATGAAAAAAAGATAAATCACATAAACATTAACCAAAGTAAAAGATGAATGATTATATTAATATCAGACAAAGTAGACTTCAGAGCAAAGAAAATTACTAGCAACAGGAGAGGTATATTATATAATGATATAAGGGCCAGTCCATCAAGAAGACATAGCAATCCTAAATGTGTATGCACCAAATGACAAAAGTTGAAAAATATATGAAGCAAAACTGAAGTACTGAAAAGACACGAATCTACAATTACAGTTGGAGACTTCAGTCTCTATTTCTCCCTCTCTTTCTCAGAAAGTGGTAGAATAACTAGACAAAAAATTCAATAAGGACATAGAAAAGCTCAATAATCCTAAATCAACAGAATCTAGTCAACATACACAGAATATTCCAAACAGCAGCAGAACACACATTACTTTCCAAACGCCCATGAATCATATACTAGGATAGACCACACCAAGATAGACCCTGAGTGATAAAGCAAACCTCAAATTTTAAAAAAACTGGTTTTTATACACTTATACATTTATAGAAGTCTAGAAAACTCACCTTTAGAATATGGAAGCTACCTAAAGATATTATTTCTGACAGCATTATTTAGGATGCTAAATAGTTGGGAATGTCTTAAAAGTACAACAGGGTATATGAATAAATAAATTGAAAAATTTATATAACCCAGGGACCAAAAAAGGAAAATACAGTACAGCCTCCACAGCTGACCACCTCCCTACATTGACCATCTGCTTAAGCTGAGCTAATTGTCATGGACTGGACATGCACCACATGTACTCAATGGAAGTTCCTTATGTTGACCACCTGTGTATGTCGGTCAGTTTGTTAAAGTCCTTTGGATGGTCAACTTACAGAGGTTCTGTACATTGAACTGAGTGCGAATGAAAGTACAATATATCCAAAAAAATGCAGAACACAGAAAAAGCAATGCTGAAAGGAAATTTATAGCACTAAATGTACATGTTAGGAAAAGGAAAAATCTCAAACCAGTAATCTAAGCTCTTGCTCCAAGAGAAGAGTAAAATAAACTAAAAGCAAGCAGAAAGAGAAAACAGAAAGAATAAAGAAAGAAAAGGAGAGAAGACACAAATTACCAATATCTACAATGAAACAGGGATACCACTGCAGGCTCCGCAGACAGCGAGAGGAGGAGGAAGTATTATGAACAGCTCTATACACTTTTAGACTAAATGGGGCCACCTCTTCAAAAACACAGACTACCACAACCACCTAACAAAACACAGATAGTTAGAATAGTTCTTTAGTTACCAAATGAAGTAAATCCATAATTTATAAAATTCAAGGAGGAAAAAAATGGAAGCAAGAAATCTCCAAGCCCAGATAGTCTCGTTGTGGAAGTCTAGCAATTAACACAATCTTTTCCAGAAATGAAAGAAGAGGAAACACTCTCATTTCATTTTATGAAGCCAGTATTAGCCCTGATGCCAAAAACAAAGACATGAATGCAAATGTAAGAATCCTAAACTAAATATTAGTAAACAGTTTTCAGTAATACATTAAAAAAAGATATAACATGATCAACTGGGATTTATTATAGGGCTGTACGGCTGAGTCAGTATTAGAAAATCAGTGTAATCCACCATATTAACAAGTTAAAAAGGAAAAACCACAATCATATTAATTGTTGTAGAAAGAGCAACAGGCAAAATTCATCACCAATTCATGGTAAAAACTCTAAAAAAAATATGCCTAGAACAGAACTCCCTCAACTTGAGAAAGGCTTATACAAAAGACTGACAGCTAACATTAGAGTTAATTGTGAAAGACCGAATGCTTTTCTCTAATAGAAGGAACACGGCAAGTGTGTCCACTTTCACAAATCTCATTCCACAGAGTACGACAAGTTTTAGTCAGTGCTGGAAGTGCTGGTCAGGGCAACAGCAAGACATAATAAAAGGCAAAAGACCAAAACAGAAGAAATAAGACTGGGTCTATTTGCAAATGACCTAATTACATACATTCCAAGATATCTACCCCAAAACTAATAACTGAGGTCAGTAAAGTTGCAGGATACAAGATAAACACGCAAAATACCGTACATTTTGGCATTTGTGCCGAAAAACCCGAACTCAGCACAAATTTTGTGCCGAAAAAACTCGGTTTATACTCGAGTATATATGGTATGTTGCATTTCTATGTACTAGTATGAACTTGTGAGCAATGAAATTAAAAAGATAACACTATTGATAATCACTCCAAAAAATTAAATACTTAGATGTAAATTTAACAAAAGAAGTACAATATCTGTGTGCTGGTCTTGCACAGTAAGAAGATAGTCATCCATAAGCCAAAAAGCTGGCCCTCACCAGACACCAACTCTGTCAGTGTGCTTTGATCTTGGACTTCCCAGCCTCTAAAACGGTGAGAAACAAATTTTTGTTGGTTATAAGCCACCTAAATGCAGAGACTAGACATAAATAATAAAACTCCCTCTCCATCAACTTTCTTATTTCTATGGTATATGATGTCAGCAATACATTAAATATATGTGATGTCAGCAACACATTCAATAATAAAATTCTCCCATCGACATTCTTATTTCCATAGTATGTGATGTCAGCAATGTATGAAGGAGAAAAATAATGATTATCTGCTTAATGATTCACACTAAGGTATTACTCATACCAGACAGGCTTACATATTTCTCACAAGGTACAAAAGCGGTTTAACTCAAATGGCCTTTTAACAGAAATTATATGCTTAAAACAGAATTAAACTGTAGTCCAAGTATTGCCAACTGCTTTACTCAGAGACCCTCTATTTCTAAGCTTGGAATGTCTTTCTGGTATTCTCCAAGAAAGAGAGAAAATAAGCTTGTGTTCCCGGAAATAATGAGACACAACCCTAAATGACAGAGGGTGGGTAGTTTCCACCTCACTGCAACTCACGATGGATGCCTGGTTAGCTACCTCTGCTACAGAGGGGATTATCTGGTATAGAACTTTTTATCTGTCTGTAAATAAAGATAATCCAAGACCCAGTAAAAGTGTAAAAAAAAAAAAAAAAAAAACAACGAAAAACCAACCCAGTTAGTCTTCTGAGTGCCTCTCAGCTGCCATCTCTCATCTCTCTTGCCTTTCAACTCCTCAATGGATCCTTCACATTTCCCATCCCAGGAGTCCACTGTCCACTTTCACCTTCCACTATCAAATCAGAAAAAACCTAAACAAGGACTGAACCATCTTTCATTGAACTTATTTTTTATTTTAAGGTAGCTGGGAGAAATTTTTACCTTTTGGTTTGACTTGTTTTACTCGAGGAAGTAGGAGCTTTGTTTTTATTTTGCTGACACCCCTAGAATTGCCTTAGTACTGATACCACACCTGGGAGAACTCAGTACAGAGAGTTAATAGGTTACTTGAGTTCCTTTGCCCTCCCTTACCACTCTTTTAACCTTAATTATTCAAAAGATTCTCAAATTCCAAGGATCCAGTGAATTTTCATCACGTCTTCTTCCTTTTCCTGATTTGATATCCCTTTCCTTCCTTCAGCATGGTGACCCTTTCTGTATCTCCAGTTCCTCTCCGACCCCCAGAAATCTGTGTTCATGTCCCAGAGTTTTTATGGACTCAATTGCATGAGGGATAAATGAACTATGAATGTCTGGGGAGAAGGGATGCATTAAAACACAGACTCCCAAACTTAAACTCAACACAAGGAAAAGAGCAAGGATCAATCACCACCACTCCCACCCAGCTGATTAAAAAGTAAGTCAGCACTTTTGTGTCTGAGAATCAGGAAGCTAGGGTAGAACACGGTTTGAGGGGAAGGCAATTTAATGATGATAATGACCATTAAACAGCACTTGATATCAGGGGGGGAAACTACTAACTGGTAACAATTAGACGTATTGGAAGACAAATTGGGAGAAATAACTTCTAAAACTGAATACTGAAGTTAATTACAATTATATATGCAAGCTACTTTTACTTCGTGCCTTATTATTTGGAAAATAAAAAAAAAAGTATGTAATGGAAGGTGTGTCAGACTAATTTGAATTTTTAAACAAAAGTCCCACTCTGTAGCTTCATTCACTGCTGGTTTCAAATGTTGCATGGTAATTCTTCATAAAACTTCTTCTCTCCCCAAGACACCATGCTGTCTGTCACACCAGAAGAGAAGTCAGGAGTTTGGTAACCCCCTTCTCAGTCTGTCCATCCTGCAATAACAGTACTTCTTCTAGTTTTCTCTAGGTCCAAACTATTCCTTACTGAGTCACTATAATAATTTCCTCCAAGCAACATTTTTTTTTAATCAATTCATACTTGATGAAGCACAATTGAGTTTATAACAAAGCAGTATCAAAATATAAACTCTCAAATGGCTCCATGAAAATATGTTCAAGTTAATTCACATAAAAGAAATGCACCAGTAGATCAGCAAAAAACAAATAATTTCACAACACATTGGATACAGTAACACAGATCTTATATATTCCTGGTGGATATGCAAGAGGGTACAACCTCTATGGAGTGAAATTTGGCTTATCCATCAAAATTACAAAAACAAGTGTTTTTGATCTAAAAATCCCATTTCTAGGATTTTATCTTATAGCCACCAGCCACCACTGTGTGTCAAACAACATATACAAAGTGATTGTAGTATTACTGTAATGATAAGACTATGTAATAAAACTTTAATACAGCAAATACTTATCTTGCACTTAGTATAGTGGCAGCCACTGTTTTAAGCACTTTACACATTTTCTCATTTAATCTTCCCAACAATCCTAAGAGATGGGTGCTATTAACATCTCTATTGTACAGATGGAGAAGCTAGGAGCTGAGTAAAAGTAGCTCAAGATCACATTGCTAGTGTAGAGCCAGGATTTCAACTAGGTAGTCTAGCTGCAAAGCCTGTTCTTTTAACTACTACAATATGCTAAACTACCTAAATATATATACACACATGTATACTACATACATATATCTCAATAGGGAAACAGTTACATAAAATATATGGTACCTACCTAGTAATATTAATAATTTTTTTTAATCAAGCAACTTTAATTTTCCTTCCCACTTTGGGGATGGGTTGAACTTAAATGACTCCCTTCCAAAAATAGAATATGGAAAGGCAAAAATAGTGACAATATGGTGAAGAAGCCTCGCAAACACTACCTTAACTAAGGGATCTAAGTCAATATCACCAGTGATGTCATGTAAATTATCACCCCCTCATGTGATACGATGATGAAGACAAGTCAACTTTGTGGTATTACTTTCAAACAGCCATAACCCAATAACCATGAGAAACACACCATACAAAGCCAAACTGACAGACATTCTATAAATTGCATGACCAGTACTCCTTAAAACTGTCAAGACCATAAAAAACAAGACTGAGAAACTATCAGGACAGCAGAGATGCCAAAAATCGGGTATTCTGGATGGGCTCCTGGAACAGAGAAATGACATTAATGGAAAAACTGGTGATATCCAAATAAAGTCTGAAGTTTAGTTAACATATCATACCAATTTTGGTCTCTTAGTTTCGACAAATGTACCACAGTAAGATAATGTTAGGGGAAACAAATCGAGTGAGGTATATTCAGTAACTCTTTGCACGAATTTTGCAACTTTTGTGTAAATCTAAAATCACTCCAAAACACAAAGTTTATTTGAAGAAAAAAAGAAAGCTCTTCATGTATCGATACGAAAAAATAATCTCAAAAAAGGTACAAAGGTAAGGTGCAAAACACTGTGTGTGGAGTGGAAGAAGCACAGGCAGAGAAATATCATTTGTGTAAAAAGGATGTGAACGCAGTTACATGTAGATAAGATACTTATGGAAAAATACTAAGAATCTGATGACACTGGTTGACTTTGTGGAAAAGAAAACAAAATAGCTAAGGAACAGAAATAAAAGGAAAACTTCATGTCACCTCTTATACCTTTTACATTTTGAAACATATTAATAGATTACTTATTCAAAAAATAATTAACTTTAAAAATAAAAAGGATGACCAGGACCTGAATAAGAAAAAGACTGCAGAAATAACACAAGGGATTAATTAGAAAATAAAAATTAGGAGATAAAAAAGAATAATCTCCCTTATTTATCATTAAGGCATTCCATACATCTACTTTTCAGTTTTTCTACTAATCTCCTTTCTCCTTGAGGCATTACGGACATTTTACTCAACATAAGCCAATATGACTGCCATTCCCAACAAGTCACCAGCTTTTTCCTCAAATCTTATCTCTCCGTGAAAAACCTAGCTCTGAACTTAAAAGCCACCCACCTCCTGTGCTATTTAGCATCCTATATATTTTATGTATATTGAGGACAGCAAACACAGACACTCAGGCCATCACTACTGCTACCCATACAAGTAATCACAGTGCCCCTTCCCACCTAAAGCCAGATGCTGCCCCCAACTACTTCTCAACACAGTGTTCTAGGCAGTCACCATTACCAATCAAAGCTGGCCTATGAAATAAAACCAATTTGCCATATCTGGTCACTACTACATTCATCTTTTTACCTTGATACGTCTCTTCATGGATTTCAGGCTTATTTACAGGCACCCATCATCTTATTGTACTTAACTGAGTCTTGCATAATACATTTTTACAAACTGAAGGTTTATGACAACCCTTCATTCAGCAAGTCTATTGGCCCATGTTCCCAATAGCATGTGTTCACTTTGTGTTACTTAGTCAAATTTTGGTGATTCTCACAATTATTTCAAACTTTTTCATAATTATTATACCTGGTATGGTGATCTGTGATAAGTGATCTTTGATGTTACCATTGTACCACTGTAACTGAGGGTGCCACAAAACACACCCATAGAAGACACACATGTGTTTTGACTGCTCCACCCACTGGCAATTGCCATCTCTCTCCAGGGTTTACCCTCTCTCTCAGGGTTTCCCTGTACCCTGAGACACAGCAATACCAAAATTAGGCCAATTGATAACCCTCCGATACCTTTAGGTGTTCAAGTGAAAGGAAGAGTCAAATGTCTCTCTTTAAATCAAAAGCTAAAAATGGGTAAACTCACTAAGGCGAGTCAAAAGCCAAGACAGGCCTCTTGTGCCAAACAGATAAGCTGTGAATGCAAAGGAAATTTTCATGAAGGAAATAAAAAGTGCTACTCCAATAAATGCACATATGGTAACAAAGTTAAATGGCTAATAAGGAGAAAGTTTTATTGCTCTGGATAGAAGATCAAACCAGCCACAACACTCTCTGAAGCGAAAACCTAATTCAGAGCAAAGACCAACTCTCCTCAATTCCATGAAGATAAGAGAGGCAAGGAAACTACAACAGTTTGAAGCTAGCAGAGTTGGTTCATGAGGTTGAAGGGAAGAAGACATCTCTCGAATATAAAAATGCAAGTAAAGCAACAAGTGCTAACATAGAAGTGGCAGCAAATCATCCTGAATATCTAGCTGAGATCACTGACGAAGGAGGTTACACTAAACAACAGGTTTTCAATGGAAACAAAACAGCCTTCTATGGGAAAAAGACACCATCTAGGACTTACATACTGAGAAAGAAGGTAGTGGCTTCAAAGCTTCAAAGAACAGGCTAACTCTCTTGTTAGGGGCTAATGCTGCTAGAGACTTTAAGTTGAAGCCAATGCTTATTTACCATTCTGAAAATATCCTAGGGCCCTTAAGAAGTATGCCAAAAATCAGATGAGCACAGTGGTTCACTCACACCTGTAATCCCATCATCACTTGGGAAGCTGAGGTGGGAGGACTGCTTGAGGCCAGGGGTTTGAGACCAGCTTGCGCAACATAGTGAGATCCCATCTCTAAATATATTTTTTTAATTAACCAGATGTGGTGATGCATGCATGTACTCCCAATTACTCGAGAGTTTGAAGCAGAAGGATCCCTTGAAGCTAGGAGTTCAAGGCTACAATGGGCTATGGTTGCTGATAGAGCCACTGCACTCCAGCCGAAGCAGCAGAACCAAAGGCTGACTCAAAAAATAAAAATAATTGTGCTAAATCTATTCCACACAATAAATGGCACAACAAAGCCTGAATGACAGTGCATCCACCTATTCTACAGCATGGTTTACAGAATATTTTAAGTCTACTTACTATTGAGATTTGCTGCTCAGAAAAAGAGATTCCTTTCAAAACATTACTGCCCACTGGCAATGCACCTGGTCACCCAAGAGCTCGATGGTTATATATGAGGAAATTAATGTTTTCTTCATGCCTGCTAACATAATACCTATTTTGTAGCTCCATGGATCAAGGAGCAATTCAAACCTTATTATTTAAGAAATTTGTTTCATAAGGGTATAGCTGCTACAGACAGTGAGTACTCTGATAGATCTTGGTAAAGTAAATTGAAAACCTTCTAGAAAAGATTCACCATTTTAGTAACCATGAAAAACATTCTTGATTCATGGTGAAGGTCAAAATTTCAACAGAAACAGGTGTTTGAAAAAAGTTGATTCCAACCTTTATGAATGACTTTAAGGTGTTTAAGACTTCAGCAGAGGAAGTAACTGCAGATGTGATATATAAAATAAGAGAACTAGAGTTCAAACAGATCCTGAAGATGTGACTGAATTCCTACAATCTCATGATAAAACTTGAAAAGATGATGAGTCGCTTTTTCCTTTTTATGGATGAGCAAAGAAGGTGGTTTCTTGAGAAGGAATTTAATCCTACTGAACCTGCTGTGAACGCTGTTGAAATAACAACAAAGGATTTAGAATATTACAGAAACTTAGCTGATAAAGCAGCATCAGGGTTTGAGAGGATTGATTCCAATTTTGAAAGATGTTGCACTGTGGCTCAAATACCATCAAACAGTAATTCATACTACAGAGAAAGTTTTGATGGAAAAAAGCCATCAATGCAATAAACTTCATCATCTTCTGATTTTAAGAAATTGTTGCAGCCAGCACAAATTTCAGCAAATCAAGGCAAGGCACTCTACCAACAAAAAGATTACATCATTGCATAGGCTCAGATGACTGGTAGTACTTTTTAGCAAAAAAAGTATTTCTTAATTAAGATATATAATATTATTTTTTAGACATAATGCTATTAGTGCACACTAGACTACAATATACTGAAAATTAACTTCGTATGTACTGGGAAACCAAAACATTCGTGTGACTCCCTTCATCCCAATATTTAATTATGACCAGGCACAGTGGCTCGTGCCTAATTTGCAGCACTCTGGGAGGCTAAAGCAAAAGAATCACTTGAGACCAGGAGTTCAAAACCAGCCTGGGCAACATAATAAGATCCCTGTCTCTACAAAAAAAAAAAAAAAAAAGCCAGCCAGGCAGTACTAGTGCATGTCTACAGTCCCAGCTACTCAGGAGGCTGAGATGGGAAGATCACTTACGCCCTGGAGTTTGAGGGACCAATGAGTTATGATGATGTTACTGTATTACAGTGAGACCCTATCTCTTAAAAAACTTTTTTAAAAATTAAATTGCCTTATTGTGGTAGTCAGAACTGGCAATAGCGTTAGGATATACCTGTATATATACTATGTATATATCCTATTTTGTTCTGTAAAGTATTAAAGACACAAAAATAAATAGAAAATAAAAAGTTAAAAAACTAAAGATAAAAGTAGAAAGAAAAGAACCGAGAAGAGTTCCAAGAAAAAGGCTAAAAACTGTACAACATAAACCTATTTGCCTATTCTGGGATGGGTCACAAATCTGGCTTTGGCTTCCTGGTAGACGTCGCAAAAAAGAAAACCCAGGCAGTCCGGGAGATAAGCAGAAGAACACTGAGAAGGGGGACTCTTCACGGTCCTTATAGCAAACGATAACATTCACAGTAAAGAGAAACCTTACAAAACGACCAACATACATAAGATACACAACTCAAAGGGTTTGGTTGTCTCTGAAACTGTTCCTCAGGAGAGACATATGGCACCTTACCAAAGCCCAGGGCAGCAAAATTGATTTTACAAAGAGAAGGCACAAGCTTTAACAGCCATCTGTCCTTTGACTTGGCTTAACTAAATTATAAATGCCTTGAAGAAAAGAACTATGTCTTCTAATTCTTATATATAACTCCAAGGTGTTTTATATTTGGAAGAAAAAAAAAAAGCATTCATTTTCAGTGAGAATTTACATACTGCAATTCAAACCTCTTCTGATAAAAATTCTCTAAACATAGGAATTCCCAGTTCTACTAAACAAATATGCTAACTGAAGCCCTAATAGATAGAATTCCTAAACTTTCTATACTATGACTGAGTCAAAATTTAATTTGTATTCTCCCAACAGCATTTTTTGTTTAGCATATCCCTAGCACAAAGCTCGCAGAAATACTAAATCAATACCATTGAATCTGATCAAATAAAACAGAACACATAAGCAAAACCTTTGGCAACCCCTGTTAAAGGAAAGACGATATTCTTATCTTTCAAGAATATAATCAATAGCTCTTTACAAACCAGCTGACAAAGGCAGGTTCATTTTCTAAATGACTCTCTGCAAGTCCACTAGAAGACAATGAATTATAATGCAGAGATTTTTCTCTGCTTTCCAAGAATCTGCAGTTTCTGCAAATGCCAAACTGCCAGAGAACCGTACCTTCCAGCTCTCAAACACAAATGTACTAATACGAAATGAATTTATTTTCTTCTTTAGGACCATTACCTGCCCCCTCTCCTTTATCTGGTTAAACTGGAAATGCAATATTGGGAGGACTAAGTAATAAATTATTTAGGTAAAGCGATTATGAGAACAAAGTATTAACTAAAATTACTACTCTTAAGCATAGACATTAGAACACATTAACAACCCTCTATTTGTATTTTATTAATGGAAATCATTAATAAGTAAGTAGTCTCATAATACACTGGTTCAGTTTATTGGTACAGTTGTTATTTCCACTTACAAAAGGCTCTCATTTGATGTTCCTCCTATGTAGGGCATGCCCTACCATCCCCACAAGGAGATAGCTGGAAGTGTGAAAAAACACGGCCAGGGCTGAGGGGTCCTCTCAGTCCCTCACCTTTGTTTCTTCATCTATGAAAGAGAGAAATGACAACCATCTCTATCAGACAGGATTACTGGAAGGATTAAATGAGATAAGGTTTGTAAATTACCTAATAAACACATATAAAATAGGTCCTCCCTAAGTGTTAGTTCTCTCTCTCTTTTTTTTAATGGGTGAAGAAACCAGGATGTAAGCATTAGGTGACTTGTCCAAGGCCAATGGCTAATCCAGTACAGACCAAAACTCTGACTTAGGGCTTAATGTTCTTTCCACTCCACCAAGCAGCCTTAAAACAGTGGAGCCCAGTATCTTAGGCTTGTCACTACTGGGCATTCATTCCATGCAGGGGTAGAAAATAACTATTTGAACACTTCTTACATGCCAGGCACTATATTAATCTCCTTTTTCATAACTACCCTATAAAGTGTTATCCCCTCTTACTGAGAGAGATTAACTTGTCCCAAGTCACAGGCTAACAAGTGATAACACAAGATTAATTCCAGGTCTGTTTACTACTTTTACCTATCATCCTGCCTCAAAGAGAGGATGAGAATTTAGAAATCGCTGCCAGAATTAAATTCTAAAAGGCCTAGAAATTTTTATAGATCCTTTCGATTTTTTGTGGAAATCATCCCTACCTCCACTATCCTATCTCCTTAAATTTGTGTCTATTAAGCTAAAATATAATTATGTTAACTATGGTAACAAACTTTCATTTTTATGGCATGTTAGTTTATAATTTTTTTTCATTTTTATTAGGTGCAACGACTAAGTCTTTTCCTACAGTAGCTCACATATCATTTAACAGCTTCCATATTCCTATGAGGTAGAAATTATTGCCATTTTACAGGTGAGAAAACAACTTTGAAGAGGTAAATAAACTTGCCACAGGTTACACACTTAGCAAACAAAAGTGGAGGACTTCACCCTGGGTCTCTCTTAAGAAAAGTCCATTCTCATTCCTGCACACATTAATTCATTTAATCATTTACCTTCATCAATTTACTCATAAAAGGTAATAGAAAACAACTGCTGAAACTTGACAGAACAATAAAAACAGGGAAAATGGGAAAGGTCATCTCAGACCTTCTCCCTCCCCCAGTTGTCAGGTGATTTCCAGTAAACTTTTACAGGGCAGACTATTTTAAACTGTTCCCCAGCACAGAAAAGAGTGAAAGTTTCCCCTTCATCCTTGGAGGCCGGCTTACTCTTACCAGGCTAGGATTGCAAACTTAAAAGGAAACATAAATATTATGTTTACCTTTTGTGAATACAGATGCAAAAGTCTTAATACATTTAAGTGAAAAAGAAAAGAATATGTGTAGCGTTATGCCATCTGTAAAAGAAAAACCACTGTGAATACAAATTTACATGTATGTATGGTGGGGAATGTAACTGATTATCTGTTACACACATACACACATAAATGCAAAGCTACAGGTTTGGAAATACAAACCTCAAACCGTTAACTGTGGTTATGGGAAACCAGAGTAGTCTTAGATGTGCAGAAACGGAAAAAGACAAGAACTAAAGGGAGAGTTTCAGCTTTTACTCTATATACTGTTGTTTTCTTTTGTTTCAGATTAATCGGGGGTACAAAGAATTAGGTTACACTGTTTGCATTTGTTAGGTAAAGTCCCTCTTAGAATTGTGTCCCACCCCCAAGAGGTGTGCCACACACCGTAATGTTGTGACCCTCAAGTGGGAGCACTCCATCCCCTTTTTTACTACCCCCCCTTCCACCACCCACCCTGAACTGACCCAAGTATTTCTCTTATGTGGGTACATATCATTATTTGAATTTTAAAATGTATTTGAATTATAAAAAATAAACACATATCATGTTTTACAATTAAAATATATAATACCCTTTTCCTGTATCTCCTCTACTTGTCATAGTGAAAAGTAATTATTTCATTCACTCACTAGTCACTCATTCATTTAATAAACAACTGTGGCACAACTATCATGTATTGCTACTGAGCTAAGTACTTGAAAAACAAACATGTGCCAGATACCAGGTACACAAGAGCCTATTACAACAGCTACTTCCTCCCACAAGATACAGTGTCTAATTTTAAGCCAAATTCTCATTTCCATCATTTATTATTTTGGGGGTCATGTCAGAGATAAGATTTTCATTTTCAGGAATGTGTTTTTATGCTAAAAAAAAATTTAGATAATTGTTTTAATTTAAACAATGCATTTGTATTCATTCATTCAACAAAGGTTACAATCCCTGCGATGTGTCAGGCACTATGCTGGAACACAGGTGTGCAAAGATGGGTAAATAACACATAGCTCCTACCTGACCTCTAAGGAGGTGAGAATTTTGCAGATATGTGTGATACAGTGTAATACCAACAAAAAAACTGAAACAAATACCTTAGTAATCCTGTACTTCAAAGTGAAACTGGCAAATTATCCTCTTGGAAAATAAAAGTTAATTTCAGTTTAATCCAGAAAAATCTTAACATTTATGTAAAATGTGAAATTATTCAATTATTTTTCCATTAGAGGGAATAAATTAGAGGGAAAAATGAGAACATAGAGGTTTCAAGGGAATACAAAGTACAACATGTGTCTGAGTGAACAGTGGGTTCTAGGGCCAGCTATGCCACTAAGACACTGTTACAGGTTTAATTACCCTGACTCTGTTTCTCCACTGGACATAAGGAAATCAGATCCACCTTATTAGGATAGGAGAGAAAACAAAAGAATTTATTAGAAAAGAACATAGTAAGATCCGGCGACTATGAAGCAGTATAGCCACAGCACCTGTTTTTTTGTAAATGTTTCATTTGATTTTTTTATTTGTTTTTCCCACTTTGTTGCCGATTAGCCAAGCAAATTCACAAATAGAATTTCACTCCTGTATGCTTCATCACATGGAAAGAATGCAGGAAGTAGAGTCAGAAGACCTGTGTTTATATTTCAACCATGCCTTTTACTAACTAACTGTGGGGTTAAAAAACAAGCAAATTATTTAACTCCTTTGCACCTTAATTTCCTAGCAGTAAAATAAGGATAAACATACCCTACAGGATTATTCAAAAGATTAAATGAGAAACTGCATGTGTAAAAAACATAAACCTTAAAAGTATCATAAAGACATTTCTCCGAAAAAGATATGCATATGGCCAATTAAGAACATGAAAAAAATAAGATACAAATGAAATAGATACCATCTCACAGTCAGTAGAATGGCTATCATCAAAACTACAAATGTTAACAAGTGTAGCCAAGGACGTGGAGAAAATGGAACTCTCATATATTACTAGTGGGAATGTAAAATGGTGCTGCAGGTATGAAAAACACTTTAGCAGTTCTCAAAAACTAAAACTGGGTTAGCATATGATCCAGCGCTTCTATACCCAGATATATACCCAAGAGAACTAAAAACACATGTCCATACAAAACAAAGTGAATGAGTATCCAGAGCAGCATTATTCATAACCAAAAAGTAGCAATGATTGCCCAGTGGATAAACATAGTGTGGCACTGTCATATAATGAAATATTATTCTGACATAAAAAGGAATAACATACAGATATATAATATGAACCCTGAAAACATCATGCTAACTGAAAAATACTATTTATATGAAATGCCCAGAATAGGCAAGTCCATAAAGAAAGTAGATTAGTGGTTGCCAAGCACAGGGGAGGGGGAAACAGCAGTCACCACTACAGGGTATGAAACTCTTTTTAGGGTGATGAAAATGTTCTTGAGTTAGTAGTGGAGATGTCTGCACAATCCTATGACTATACGAAAACCAAGGATTGTATTCTTTAAAAGAGTGAATTCTCTGGCATTTATATTACATCTCAAAGAAAACTTTTACAGAAATTTACATTTCTGCAATTTTTTTATAAGTAAATATCCTACTTTTCTCAAGAGATTGCTCTTGTTGCTTTCAACAGCTTGAGAAGTCTTTGAAGTTAGATGTTACACAGATAAATGGCATTTTTAGGGAAGTTAAACTACTATGCCAGAGATACTCTGTACAAATCAGATTCATTTGGTATAATTTCATTTCTTCAGAATTGTCAATAATACCCAGTTGTGTTTTTTTTTTAGGAAATAGAAAATGCTGCGAGGAGTCCTTATAGAGTATATTTTTTTAAAAAATCAAAATATGATTTTTCTGTTTTTTTTTTAAATTAGTGCATATTTTACTTTCAGATACATTGTTAGTAAGACTGCCTGTTTAAACTGTCATTATATGTCTGCCAAATCAACTAAAACTCCAGTAGATGAAACCTGATGACCTTTTTTTTGACCACCTTCTATGTTCTGCATTCTGCTGTCACATACTTAGTCCATCTTTGGCATTTAATCTTTTCCATCAATTATTTCTTTCAATTCTTACTCCCAGGAACTACAATGTTTGGTAAACTCTTCACAGGCAATTAATTCTAATGTTGGAGAACTTATTAGAGTAAGCCCAATTTTCAAGGTTAAATTTAGTCTAAAACGTTTGAATAAATATTCAGCAAAATGATTTCCTGGAATGTGGAATATAAAAACAATCTATAGAGTTGTGTAATGCTTTAGAGGCCTTTTGGGGATTTTTTTCGTGTAGTCATGGGGTAAAGACAGTCACCAACTTTGGCCACAAAAAGTATTATGTGTAAATGTTTCCTGGTTCTAGAACAAAGAAGTATTTTATTGCTCAAAGCAAAAGGAATATATCTTCCTTCTATTTAGTATTGTTACACCAAAATAGCATACCAATGAAACCAGCTAGGTACTGGCATGACCCAAGGTATGTAAACAAAGATAAATTGTACTTTATTAAGCATTCTTTCTTAGGGGAAAAATTTCTCACACCAAGAAAATAAGATTTAGCAAGCCAAAAAAGAAAGAAAGGAAAGGAAGAAGGGAAGAAATGAAGAAAGGAAAAATATGGGTTAAGAGATACCAACATGGGGGTTTTCTGAGTGGCGATTTTAATGTGAGGGCCTGCCAAGCTATGGTGGGATGCCTGGTGGGTACGCTTGACACAGACAAATCCTGAAGAAAGCGATGACTGTCAAACAGCTGCTATCTAGTTACTCCCTTAACAGCACTCCCAACTTCTCCGGTGATGTCTGTGTAAGAGAGAAAGATGTCAAAGCACCAGGAGAACCACGGGGGCTGTCACAGCAGCAGCAGATCCAAACCGTGCATCCCAAGGTAAATCCCGCCCGACCCCTCAAAAGCTGGTCAGCATTGCAGCTGATTTCTTATACAGGTCTACCCAAAATATCAACATAAATACATATATATATTTATTTATGAATGCCCTGGCCAACCCGCTCTCTCCCTCCTTCCTCTTTGTGACTCCTCCAAAGGCTGGAGGGATATTAACCTCCTGCAGGCCCTGGGAAGCCGAGCCCCACGCCAAAAGGAAAACGTCCAGGAGCCTCCGCAGCACAGCCCAGGGGCCTCGAGCCGTGTCCCCCACCCACCAGGCAGGGCTGGCCACCGGTCACACAAAGGAGCCAGCCGCAGGCGCTGGACACCGGACTAGCCCCAGCGCCGGCAGCCACATCTGCTCCCTGCACGCCGGGAGAACAAGACCCGCCAGGAAAAAAAGGATTAACGCCCAAACCTGTTGCACGATGCGGGTCCCTTTCACCCACAAATGAACAAGGGCGCTCCGGCGGGGAGACGCGCGCGGCCCGGACTCGGCCGCGCCCGGCAGGCGGCGCGGAGGCAGGGGCGGCCCGCGGGGCTCCCACCGCGGGCGCTTTGTCTGCGGCGGCGGGGGCGCGAGGAGCGGGCGGCGAGGAGGGGGCGCGCGTCCCTCCCCGCGCAGCCCCGCCGCCCGCCCGCGGCCCGTGCGGGGGAGGAAAGCCCAGCCCGCCGCCGCCGCCGCCGCCCCCGCCCCCGCCGCCGGGCCTGCGCGCTCCTCCCGCCCCGGCCGCCCGGGCCGCGCGGCCGCCGCACTCACCTGGCTGGCGTCGGCGTCGGCGCTGGCGCTCGCGGCCGGCGGCTCCCGGGCGCTGGGGAGGACACGGGGACGCTGGCGAGGTGCGGGCGGAGGCGGAGGGCGAGGCGGGAGGAAGGCGGGCTGGGGGCGGAGCGGGCCCCGGCGGCGGCTCCAACACTCGCGGCAAATTGCGTCCAGCCCCTCCGTGCGTCAGGCGGGGGGCAGCGGCGCGGGTGGCCCGGCGACCTCTCGGCACCCGCCGCCCGACCCGCGTCCGCGCGACCCCGCGCGCGCCCGGCTGACGGCGGCACAGGGACCTGGCCCCGCGCTGGAAGGGGGCGGGCCGGGAGTCTCCCCGGGACTGGTGGGGGGGGGGCTCTGACGCACCGGGCGGACCCTGCGGTCCCCACCCCTCGCCGAGCTCCCAGCTCCCAGCTCCCGAGCCAGGAGACAGCGAGGGGCAGTGGAAACAGCCCTGGACCTGGAGTCAGGAAGTCCAGGCTTAAGGAAGGGGCCGTCACTTGTCACTTGACACCTTGGCAAATTGTTTCCTCTAGCCTCATCCTGAAGGTTCAAGTACGAGGTCTCCAAGATCTTCAGCATTCCAACATCCTCGGTTTACCGGGATTCCGGGATTCCTTTGCTCCCAAGTACCCACTGCCAGGAGATGCCAAGAGGGAGTTCTGGTGGGGCTGCAAGGTGAAGGCAGCTGGAGGGCAAAGGGTCGCGGTGGAGAAGGTCTGGATTCAGGGCATTTGTTCTGAGGATCTTTCCATTGGGCAGTCCACAAGTAATCCACAAATGAGGCTCTCTCTGGTCATGGCTACTGCCCCATCTGTACCAACCTCGTCATTTTTCTCCAATTGTACTGATTTCAGACTCCTGATTCTTATTTTAATGCTCAAAGCATTTTTATATTATTTCCTGAATAATCAGTGAATCCACAGATCCCAGTGGCCATGTGGTTCCAATTCCAGGACTTCCATGTTATTCCCTCAGCCACTCAGTCTCACCTAATTCCATTGATTAAAATCTTGCTATGCCAACAAGTAGGCAACCAAATTTCTCTCTACTAAAGTACTCTGATTTAAAATCCCACGTATGAATTCTTTCTCTTAAATCTGTGACTAACAGTCTGTCTGTTCTACTTCAACTTTTGGCCAGTCTTTAGGTCACGCCTTTCTAATTTCACTTCTGCTTCAGTTCCATAGAACTACCAGGGAATGCTCCAAAAACGCAGAACCAAGCATGACATGTCTCCTTAAAATCCATGAGAGGCTCTCTACTTGGTTGAATCAACTTCGAACTCATTACCATGGTATAAAAAGTCATTTATAATGTAATCTCTTACCCTTTTTTGTTCCGGCTACAACTCCTAACATAGCCTCATATCATGCAGAGATTTAACAGGCTCTGTTGCTGTGCTTTCTAGCCATCCCCATCTGAAATCTCACTCTACACATACACTAAACTAAATACTCCTTCCTTTCTGCATTCACAGAACCTTTTATCTACAGTATTCCCTATGATAATTCTTAGTACTTTTTTCCTCCTGCTTTGCATGGTGATCTTTTCTTCCTACCCTGTGAGTTCCTCCAAAGGATGAGGATTTTACCGAGTTCATTTTTTACTGCCCAGAGCAGAGCTCAGTGTTCGGCACAAAGAAGATTCTCTTCAACTGTTTGCTGAAGGGCTGAAATCATTACTCATTCCAACAGATAGGAAATGCAATAAAATCCACCGTCCTTGCCTGCCTTAACCTTCCACAGTGTTCTGTTCCTTTCTCTACTATGTGGCATTCTCTGCTTATCATTTTAAATCTCTCGCATCTTTACTTATCCTAATAAAGCAAGAGCATGCAAGACAATCCGTTGTAGTAATTCACAAAACATCCCTGCCCTTCCTCTTTCCATACCCTCTATTTCCACTTTGTATTACCTAGTTATTAGATGAGGGGTAACCACTATAATAGAACTAGACTGAAAATTTAGAGAGTGAAATTTGGGTGCTTATTTTCCAATAACTACTGAGTGTACTCAGATCAGTCTCTCAAATTCACTAAGCATTAGGGGTTTTTTCAGCTCTGCTGGTATATCTATACCTCTCTGTGTGTATGTGTATTATATAGAATGAAGTAACTGTCAGATCCTTGTAAAGTAGCTGTCCAGCATGTTTGAACTCTAAGTGATAAGAAACCACTCACTACCTCATTCAGGTATTCATCTTTGAATAATCCTGCTCATCCATGTGTTGACCTGAAATGTTTCTCCCTGTAAATTTGGTAGGTAGCAATGGTATTGCAGAAACACCCTGGACATAAACTCCAAAGTGGTGTGGTCAAATCCTAGTTTTGTAACTTCCTAGCTGTGTGATCTAGCAGAAGTAGCAAACCTGTCTAACTACATGTATAAGTTTGCTCAACTCTAGAAGGGTAAAGCCATAATCATAGCACCTTACATCGTTATTATAAATATGAATATAATGTGTATTAAAATTCTCAGTGAATCTGAATCTAGTACTAACATTTGTTGAATGCAGCCCAGCCTGGTGTCTCTTCCTTAGGCAGCCTTGTAAACATTTGAAGTCAGCAATCATAGTACGTGCTTTTTCACACCTGTCCTTATGCATGCCCCATCCATCTCCTCCATCCTCTCTCATCTAAACATACTCTAGTGCCTCTTAAAATGTGGTACATAAAATGAATCCAATATCCCAAGTATAAAGAGAAAACTCAAGAAGTAGAATTCCTGCATTCTAAGGAATATATTTCCAAATTATATTCATGCTTGTAATCACATTATTTTCTACCGCCTCATACTGTTCATAAATGTCATGTTCTTGCGGGCTAAGAACAAACAAATATACTCCCAAATCTTTTTTAGATCTTTAACATATATACAGCTATAAAATCATATTTCTTCCAACCTGTATTTTGCAATTTGTTCTAGAAACTGAGTGTGGATCTTTGCATTTATTCCCCTTAAATATCACTTTGGAAGTTATGTACCAGAAGCCCCTGCCAACTAGAGATCAATTTGTTTTAAATGAGAGTAACATTTAAAAAACATTCATGGGTGGGGGAAAAGAATCCAAAAGATACATTAAGCCACAAGTTTCTGTATTCCTAATTTCTCCCCTACAACTTCCCTTAGGCTTTTTTTTAGCTCCATTTAAATGTCATCTAAAATTATAACTTCTCGTACTTATTTTGTTTTATTTTTA
This sequence comes from Loris lydekkerianus, assembly GCA_963574355.1. Classification (NCBI taxonomy): domain Eukaryota; kingdom Metazoa; phylum Chordata; class Mammalia; order Primates; family Lorisidae; genus Loris; species Loris lydekkerianus. The sequence continues at coordinate 47,030 of CAUYPK010153388.1, read as the reverse complement.
TAATAAATTAATATTGAAAACATGTATGTTCCATATATTGTTCACTAGAACCTCTGAAGAATGCTCAGTCTTGGGCAGACTGGTATAGTTACTGCCACTTTACTGAAGCTCAGCAGGGTTAGGTACATTCCCTCCAAGCACCAGAGTCAGGTTCTTGGAGAACATGTTTTTCCCACAGTACCTGCGGAAGAGGTGGCTCTAGGAAGTACTCCTTTGTGCTGTGTATAATTCCTGAATCACAGTTGATCACCCCTGGGTGGGCACTGACCTATAAGTGAAATCTTGCCCATTCATAAAAGTGGCTTGGGGAAAAAGTTCAATCCCCAAAAAGCGTCCAGTCAGACGATCCATTGGGGAAGCTGAATAAAAAAGGAGACACAGACACTGGCCATGGGTGCAGATCACCAGGGAACAGAAGTTAATGTCAACCAGTGACTAAGTAGAAAGCATGCATCTCCTCTGTTTAGGAACTAGAGATATGGTACAGACAAAACACACAAGTTCTGCCTCTTGGATCTTGCATTCTAGTGGATGAGAGGAGCAATAAACACAAATAAGTAAATCAAATAGTATATTAGAAGGCAACAATGTTGGATGAAAGCAATACAAGGAAGGGAACTGGAAAGTGCCAGGGAGGTAGGGTACAGTTTTTAGTAAAAGGAACAGGGAAGGCCTCATGGAGAAGGTGACATTCAAGGTAAGGCTTGAAGACCAGAAGCAGTCTTCCTCTGGGAAAGCCAAGACATAAAGAATAGAAGCTAAAGGAGCCAGCTAGTGATGAGGATCTTGTGAAGCCAACTCCAAGGGAAGGAGCAGTAAATCAGGTAATGCATAGAGCAGGGCACCCAAAATCTGGCTGGGAACTTTTTAAAAACAAGGTGAGCCAGGCATTTCCCCAGATGAACTAGACCAGACCCATTGGCATGGGTGCCTCAAAAATCTATATTTTTAAACACTCCTCAGGTGATTGGATGTTCCACTAAGTAGGATGAGAATCCCTCTGTAAAGAAAAGACCACAACCTCTCTCTGATGCCTTGGCATCTGAACACACTTTAAATTCTGCATTCCAAAAAGCATTCAGTCTGCATTCCTTTCCTCCCAGGACCCTGGGTTGTTCATTAGGTTATTTTCTGTTTTTTGGGAAGCTTGATATCATGGCTGACATTGCAGTTTTTCTCATTTCCGTAAGTATTCTTTACGAACCAAATGAACAAAAACCAAACTCTGACACCCTATTCCCTGAGATAACACAATTGAGTTTCTATATCTTGAACCAGAATCATCATAAACGTACCAGGTTAGGAAGCTACAAGCTGGTAGTGCCAAATCCAAAGATGAGCTGGTGTTCTTCATCCCATCATTTGTGGCGCCCTTGTGGGCAAAACAAAAATGGAAATTTAGACTATTTCTTTAACATTTCAAATCAATTTTTGAAAATTGACAAAGTATATTTTAAAATAGTAAATGTATATTTTATAGTGTACATTTAATACACTACTGAATTTTAAGAAAATGTTTAATAATTTCTTGAAGAAATTACTCTGAGTACCCTATTTATTAGTTCTGACTAACTCAATATTTTAATATCCACTCAAAAATGTTCTTTTATACTGAGGCAGTTTTAAAAATCTGGTAATTTTTTTTAATACTTTCATAATTCTGAAATTATATAAATGACATCTTAAAGATTTTTTTAGCTTGGGGTTTTTTGTTTGTTTTGGCATCTTGTTAATTCATTTTGTAGGTCAAAGTATTAATATTTGGAGTCCTTTAAACAACAGAACTTTCCCAAGGTCAACATAGTTTGTCTTCACTCATACCAGGTGTTGCTCACTACCTCTAGTTACACTTCCACAAAGTGTTTTTGGTAAAGTGTCTATAAAAAAGAGCAAAAAATAGTGTTTTATTTTCTGTAAAATCAGCAAAACCTTTTTCTAACAAAACATTTATTTTTCTAGTTATGAAATCAGGAATTGAAAGCTAGAAGATACCCTGTTGATTCCAACATCCTCTTTTTCCTGAGATCCCAAGAAGTTAAGCAACACACGTAACTCTAGAGTTAGTTAACAAAATATCTATCACTAGAACCCAGACCTCCTGACCACTGGCTGACATAAGCCTTAGGAAGTATTTGCATATACACAGTATCATCTGTATGTGTATAAATAGATATGGTTCGTAATTTAGACATAATACAAGTTTATGTGGTAAGCATCAAGAGTGTTTTGAAAGTATTGTGAATTATAGAAAATGAAATAAAATTTTAGGCTAGGAAAAAGTCCTTAATTGTCAGTGATCAATTTGCTGTCACTCTTAATTAATATAAACTTTGTAATAGAGATTAACAAAGGAGGCCAAGTGAGAATCAAATTGGTCAGGCAAATGGTTTTAAATGCTTCTGGCAATGTATTACATAATATAATATAATGTAGTACATAATAGAATATAGTAAACTGGCTATGCCAATTTTTATAGTTCTCTTCAATAAATCTCAAATGGGTGTTCCTGAGTTATACCTCCTTGGTTGCAAATGACAAAGCCAATTTGAACTGGATTAGGGTGGAGGGACACTGGATTTTCTGGAACAATACTGAGGTAGCTCAGAGTGTTTTGGGGGATCTCAGAAATTTAAGGAAAATAGGCACCTTTCTTTTTACCCCATTCTCTCAAATCAGTTCCTCTTGGATTTGTCTGCAGTTTGTTCAACAGCAAATCATTTTGTGTTAGATTACAGGGAGCAGAGCCCAGGAAGCACTTGCTGTACATACATTCTCCAGTGTCTATAGAAAAATATCAGGAGTGCCTATTATTTTGGGTCACAGGAACATTCAAACACCAGCCAGTAGATCAAGATTAGCCTGGGGTGTTGGGGGCAGAGTATTTTAACTGTCAGTTTCCATCATGGGAGAAAGTTCACCCCAAGGGAGATAAGGGCCTTACCACCAGAGGGAGAGGAAAGGGTATCAGACAGATAAAAACAATAGATGTTCACTGCAAGCTGTATGCTTCTTAAAGCCTCACCCTGGAAAGGTGATTTTTGTGGAATATCTTATCACCCTCTCAAGTATTAAAATTATGCTGTAAATTACTTCTAGTCTCATCATTTTATATTAAAAATCTATACTCAAGTACTTTTTTCTCATTTGCTAATGTTCCTTTGAAATCAAAGCCCAGGGGGGAAAAAAAAAACCTTCAATGTATATGTGATTATGATAGAAAAATACAATTTTGCTTGATCAGAGCATTTTTGCTTACTACTTGCATTAAAAAATTTAAATTTAAAAATATTTTATGCAAAGCTGAAGAGATAAAAAGACTTGATTGTCAAATTCAATCTGCACAGTGAAATATTCAGGTCTCATTAAAAAGGTATTAGTTAAGTTACACAGAAAGAAAGTTCTTTACTTTCAGTTCCATGGTATTTCAATATGGGGCTAGGTCCTAGATATTAGTAAGACAGAAAAGAATGTTAAAAACAAGCTTGGTCCAAGTCATAAGGTTCCCCTTTGTTTTTCTAACGTGTCTAGTCAGTAGTCTGAACACAAAGGTCAAGAGTATTTACCTCAGCCATCAAGCAATGCATTCTGCTCTGGACTCTTAGAATCTGAGGCCAGGGAGGAGTGTTTCCCTCTGAGCTTCAATTCTCTGGTGGTCAGAAATGACTCTCTTGTTTGTCTACATTTTTTAGAAAATCCCATGTTCTTTAGCAAAATAGGAACAGAACACGTTTAAAAATAATCTCCACCCATCCCTAGGCTTCTTCCACTCAGTCATTCTTTCCAGCTGCCCTGGAGAGGTGTGTGCAGCCCGTCTCAGAGCAGCAGCTGACAGGCAGCTTCTGAGAAGTCTGGGTGCAGGAAGTCCGAGGAGGCACCAGCAACACAGAAGGAAAGATTCGATTTGGTTGTGGGATAAAGTGGAAAAATGGAAAGAATTGCCTTTTGTATTGGTCCAACTTTTCCTCTCCTTCTGAATAAAACATTATTACATAACAAAGAGCCTTTAAACAATTTCTTTCTTTCTTTCTTAAGTTGGCAATTTGACAAACACAGATTGTGTCATCCTGGGTTAAAGCCACTTCTTAGGGTGTGGAGTTACTTGATTCCAGCACCAAGGATCAGTGTGCTCAAAACATGTGACACTGGCTAATTTCAGGCCTCACTAATACTGTCTTAGATTTGGGTGGGGGGGAATTAAAAAGTGTGCTCTCTTTGGGGACTCCAAGAATGGAGACCACCAAGAGGGCCCTCGTTAAACTTTATTTTTTTCAACCCTGTTTTGTTATGTAAAAAATTATGCGACCCAATAAATATTTATTACCATTCCTATGGATTAAAAAAAAAAAACATCATCTATTTTCCACCTGAAGTACAGCAGCAAATTTGGGGCAAGAGCTGTTGCTGCTGCTCAGCTTACCCTCCCAACAAACAACCCCTGAGTGTCTTGTTTATGGAAACTGTGACTCCATACTTTCAAGTGTCTGCCTCTGGAAGTGTTTAGAGATTCTGTGTTCAGGCATCCACTTGGTTGTATGCAGGAAGATGTGTCATTCTAACATCATATGACCAACTTTGAAACACTGTACTTGGACAGAAGATGAGTGTGAGAAAAAAGCATAGGAAAAGACATTCAATGATTTCTTTGTTCATTCAACCCAAACTAGAGTGCCAGCGCTGTGTTAGAGTCCCGGAGACAAAGACCAGGATGTCATAAACTCACTCTCAGTCTCATTGGGAGGCAGGAACTTGAACAAACACTCAATGTAACATGATACAACCTACAGATGTAAGTAAATGTTATGCAAAATGCTACCAGGACCCAGAGGTGAGTCACTGTTAGGGTGTCTGGTAACAGGTTCACTGAGGCTTTGACATTTGAACTGAGTCTAGAAGAAAATTCACCATTATCTAGGTTGATGGAAGGAAAAAAAAGCAGAAGAAAGAGTGTATACAGTAGCTGAGAAGCACTAAAGAACATACTGTTCGGAGGAAAATTTTGAGTATTCTTGCTGTTGCTGCATGAGCAGAGGATCAACTGAGGGAAGGATCAAAATGAGAAGTACCTGTGGGCCAGGGGTAGAAAACTCAACAGCCTGCCGAGGACAGATGGGGAATGTAAATCAATGAAGTCAAGTGTGCTAAGGTGCAAAATGCACTGGCTGTGCGTGTCCGAGCTGAGGCTTGCTGAAGGACACAGCTCTAAAAATACTGCTCACGTAATACTTTGCCACACAAGAGGGACTGTCTCTTTCTCCCCCTGGGGTGGGGGAGCTGCTGCCTTCAGGTCACATGTGGCCTTCTAGACCCTTAACTGTGGCCTCCTTAAGGCCTTAGCTTCCCTACCCCTCTCCCATACTCTCTCCAAGAATGAGTATTTATAGGCATTTCTTCTTTCACTCACTCAACCAATATTTATTGAGTGCTTATTATTTTGAAGTATTATATTGGGAATTGAAGATGCTGCAGTGAAAAAAAGAGGAAGAAAGATCACAGATAAAAAAAAGTAAAATGTGCAGGTGTTAGATAAATGCTAGGGAGAAAAATAAAAGAGGGGAGAAGTGACAGAGAATAGCAGCTAGGTTGTATTGTAGATAGGGTGATAAAGAAGGCCTCACCAAGAAGGTCACAAGTGGACAAAGACTGAAGGAGACGAGGCAGGAAGCTGTGGGGACATGCATCTGTGAGAAGAGCATTCCAAGGAGAGGAAACCAAGGAAAGGCCTGAGGTGAGATCAGGCCTGCCAGGGCGGGAGGTGAACAGGGTAGAGAGGGGTTGGGGGTGGAGATTGTGTAGGGTCTTTAGGGAAATCTGAAGACTGAAGCTTCAGCTCTGAGCAAGTAGAAAAATTGAATACTTCTGAGCAGAGGTGTAATAGGTGTGATCTCTACTTTTAAAAACTCACTCTGGGCTGGGTGCAGTAGCTCATGACAGTACTCCTAGCCCTTTGGGAGGCTGAGATGGGGGGATTGCTTGAGACCAAGGGTTTGAGACCAGTCTGAGGAAAAGTGAGAAAAATTCACCCTGGGCTAAGTACAGTGGCTCATGTCTTTAATCCTAGCCCTCTAGAGGCGGGAGGGGGGGGGGGGCAAGGATTTACTTGAGCCCAGGGGTTTGAGATCAGCCTGAGCAAAAGTGAGACCCCATCTTTACAAAAATTTTTAAAAATTATCCAGGTATGCTGGTGCACACCTATAGTCCCAGCTACTTGGGAGGCTGAGGCTGGAGGATTCCTTGGAGATTGAGGCTACAGTGAGCTAAGATGATACCACTCGCTCTAGCCCAGGTGACAAATTGAAACCCTGTCTTGAAAGAAAGAAAGAGAGAGAGAGAGAAAGGAAGACTCACTCTGGCTGCTGCTCTAAGCAGCAGGACAGGCATGATGGGTGGCCCAGCCTGGTGGCAGCAGTGGTGGGAGGAAGCGCTTTAAATTCTGGTAGGAGGTGATTAGATTATGGTTGTATGTCAAAGATAGAGCACCAGGATTTCCAGACACATTGGATGTGGGCTATGAGAGAAACAGAGAAATCTGAGGTGTCTGAGTAATTAGAATAAGAATATCCTATTATTTACTATGTAGAAGATTGTGAGGAAGAGCAGTTTGAAAGGAAGGGCAACCTCAATAACTTGGTTTTGAAATTGTTAACTTTGAGATGCCTTTTAGACAGTAAGTGTAAAATTAGAATTAGCAACTAGATAAATGCCCTGGAGCTAGAGCAGGTCTGGACCAGAAACCCACATTTGGAGCTTGGCATTGGCCTTGAGTAAATTAGTGTTCTTATAGAATGTCTCTTTTGTACTTCCATCTTTCTACAAAGTAAGGACACCTAGTTAGCACTATCTATGAGGAAAGGGCCTTCATCACACACTGACCCTGTTTGTACCTTGACCTTAGACGTCCCAGTCTCCAGAACTGTTAGAAATAGATTTCTGTTTCTTACAAATTACCCAATCTTGGGTATTCTGTTATGGCAGTACAAAAAGATTTGAGATGACAAATAAGATGAGACTGAGAATTGGCAGTTAGTAACACAGAGTTATTGGTGACCTTCAGAAAAGCAGTTTTGATGGAATGGTGAGCACAGAATGTTTGATTGGAAGGAGTTCACAAGAAAATAGGAGAAGGGCATCTTCTGCTCTGAAACAATAATGTTGTGCTCTTCTAGGCTCACAGGACCTGGGGAAAGATAGGGTAGCAATAAGCTGGAAACTGCCAGGGCAGACTAACCTGAAGAAAGGACTTAGGACCTGGAAGGGAGCTAATGGAAAGCAGCTGTCTTGTGAATAAACCTTTTAGAAACTAAAAAGGATGTATATAAAGGATGACCAGGTTAACGTAAAAAAAATTCAATAGATTGGTTAAAGCACACATAAGGCATAGTCAAAGAAAACTACTGGCAAATTAAGGGACCGAGCTGAAGAAATGGTACAGAATGCAGCCCAGAAAGTAAATCGATGAAATATACAAGAGGTTAAGATAAATGGAAATAGTCACATCAGATTCCTAAGAAGGGAGAAAGAGAAAGCCCATTTGCTCCAGGTTCCTAGCAGCTCAGCAAATAGGTGAGCAGAAGACAAAATCCACAAGCTCATGCACTGGTCCCTGACCCACCAAATCTTAGATTGATCTGCTTAGTATTCCCTCCTTTGGGGAAGGTCGCGGAAGGCTGGGAAAATAGCAGAGCCAGCGGAAGTTCCTCATCCTAGTCATCCATAATAAATGTATTGCTTAAACTGTAGAACCATTTGCAATGTGTATGTTTTAGAATGAGATGAACGTCTTCCTATAAAGTGAATCTAGTCATGTGACATCCGAATTGTCCAGTGGGTGGATCCTTTTCCTGTGCTTACAAACGTATTTAAGTTTCTATTATTTATAAAAAGCAAAATTCAAAGAATTCTTCTGAACTATAATCTTCTCTGTTTCTTTCGATTCAGTGACAGACTTCTTGGAGGATGAAGAATATCTAGACTTGAAATGATTATTTGTTCACCATTCATTCACTACTTGCTCCCTCCCTACTAAATCAGTGGAAATAGTTATTTCAAAATTGGCTGGGTGTGGTGGCTCAGGCCTGTAATCCTAGCACTCTGAGAGGCCAAGGCAGCAGGATCACTTGAGGTCAGGAGTTTGAGGCTGCAGCAAGCTATCATGATGCCCCTGCACTCTATCTAGAATGGAGTGAGCCTTTATCTAAAAACAAAACATATCTATGTCTAGAATGTTATATTCTGCTTTTAACGTTTAATTATGGACCATGAGTACTTTTTTGCATAATAAGATAATCTTTGAATGTCATTTTAATAACCATATAGTGTTATACTATGAACGAACTGTACTTTAACAATAGATGAATGTTGCACTTGAATTCTGTTTTGCTATCAGATGTATTGCTATAATGAACATCTTTTGTTATAATATTAGACTATTCTGATGATTTTCTTGGTAGAGATTCCTGGGAGTGAAATTACAGTGTCTAAGAAAGAACAGTTATATAGTCTCTTGTTCTGTACTAACAAACTGCTTTCCAAATACACTGTCCCAATTGTTATTCACATGGGCATTGAGAATTACATTAAAGATGTTTTCTCAGTGTATAGGCAGAGATTTCTTCTTTTAATTTGTATTTCCTGAGTTACAAGTTAATATGTTTATTGGCAATTCATGTTTCCTTTCCTTGGTGAATTGTCCCTTCATATTCTTTACTAATTTTTCAAGTAGAATGTTATTTATTCTTGATTTGTGGTAGTTGCTTTTATAAATACATTGATATTTTTTCTGCCATACTTTTTTACAGATATTGATATAATAAGTTTCACAGCTAAATAGCTACGTGTTTTTATCTTGTCTTTTGGAATCCTTGATTTTTTTCCTTAAAACTCTTCTCTTTCAATGTCCACAACATTGTTTTATCCAGTTTCCCACATCTCAGTCCCCTCGCTGATACTTCTTCCTTTTTTAAATAAAGATACTTGTCATGGTCCTTGGCCCTCTTCTGCCAACGTCCTTACACTCAGAGATCTGATCTATCAGATAGATCGATCTGACCTATCATTCGAATGCCTCACTGTTTTTAAATACTGACTCTCTTAATCCAAAAATGTTTTTTAGGAATGAGTACTATATGAACATAATATCAAATTCAAAAATACAAAATAATATAGAGTAAAAGCTTAATCTCTTTTTCTCCCTGAGATTATGGAGGCCATCTAGTTTCTTCTTAGAAGAGAGAAACTATTAATAATCTCTACGAACAAGCTCTTGTGGAGGCCGTGCATGGTGGCTCACTCCTGTAATCACAGCACTCTGGCAGGCCGAGGCAGGTGGGTTGTTTGAGCTCAGGAGTTCAAGACTAGACTGAGCAAAGTGAGACCCCATCTCTACTAAAAATGGAAAAACTAGCTGGGCATTGTGGCAGGTTCCTATAGTCCTGCTGCTTGAGAGGCTAAGGCAAGAGGATTTTTAACCCTAACAGTTTGAGGTTGCTGTGAGTTATGATGATGCCATGGCACTCTGCACAGGGTGACAGAGTAAGACTCTGTCTCAAAAATAAAAAATCTATTCTGGAGCCATATAAACATGACTCTATGCATTTATAAATATCTGAATCCATAGATAAGTATGTGTATGTGTATATAATTTCACCACCCAAATATTACCATACTTTGAATATTATTTACCTTGTTCTCTTTTTTTCCTGTTCTTTTCTTTTTTAAGAGACAGGGTCTCATTTATTTGCCCAGACTGGAGTGTAGTGGCCCAATCATAGCTCACTGTAACCTTGAATTTTGGAGCTTAAATGACTCTCTGCCTCAGCATCCTGAGTAGCTGAAACTACTGGCATATGCTGCCATGCATGGCGATTTATTTTGTTTTTTTTTTTTCTTTGCTAGAGACAGGGTGTCACTATGTTACACACGCTGTTCTTACTCCTGGCCTAAAGTGAGCCTCTTGCCTGTACACCCCAAAGTGCTGGCAATATAGTCATGATCACATTACTGTTTTTTAATGATAGATTTTGGAAATTTTTCCCTACTAGTACGCACAAGAAAACATTGTATTTTATTGTTTGAATACATCATAACTTTTGCTTTTCTTTTTTGAAACAGAGTCTGACTCTGTTGCCCAGGCTTGAGTACAGTGGCATCATTCTAGCTCACAGAACCTCAAACTCCTGGATTTAAATGATCCTCCAGCCTCAGCTTCCCCAGTAGCTGGAACTACAGGTGCCCACTGCAATGTCTAGCTAATTTTTCTATTTTTAGTAGAGACGGGGTCTTGTTCTGCTCAGGCGGGTTTCAAACTCCTGAACTCCAGGGATCTTCCTGTCTCAGCCTCCCAGAGTGCTAGGATTATAGGAATGAGCCACTATACCAGGCCTCATTGTAGCTTTTTAAACTTGTCTTTTTTTTTTTTTTTTTTTTGAGACAGAGCCTCAAAGTGTCGCCCTGGGTAGAGTGCTGTGGCATCACAGCTCACAGCAACCTCCAACTCCTGGGCTTAAGCGATTCTCTTGTCTCAGCCTCCCAGGTAACTGGGTCTACAGGTGCCCGCCACAGTGCCCGGCTATTTTTTGGTTGTAGTTGTCATTGTTGTTTGCCAGGCCCGGGCTGGATTCAAACCCGCCAGCTCTGGTGTATGTGGCTGGCACCTTAGCCACTTGAGCCAAGCCTAAACCTGTTTTCTAACGAAACATTTAGTCCATGACAGTCTTTCATAAACATTATTTTATACTTAAGACTAGAATTGTTAGCTCGAAAAATATGTACATTTATTATTTTGATTATTGTGAAATTGCCTTTCATTGAGGTTGTACCAATTTATAGCTTCTCCAGCATGTTTGTTAACTGTGTTATAAAATGTTTCCATTTTCACCAGTCTGAGAGGTAAAAGATCTGTGTAGTATATAATTGAGGACTGGTGTCATTTTAAAAATTTTTTTAAAAATTTTTAAGAGCTATTTAAATTTTTTAAATAGTTTAAGAGCAATCTGTATTTCTTTTTCTTTCCTTTTTCTCGAGATAGGGTCTTGTTCCATTGCCTAGGCTATAGTATAATGGCGCCGTATAGTGTAATGGCGTCGTCATAACTCACTGCAGTCTCTAACTCCTGGGCTCTAATGATTCTCCTACCTCAGCCTTCCAAAGTGCTAGGATTACAGGCACCAGACACTCTGTCCAGTCTTTTCTTTAGTGAAGTCTTTTTAACACCCTTTAGCCACTGATTCCTATTTTGTATTGAATAGTTAGTCCTTTTTCTTATTAATTGACAGCAATTTGCTTCTGACACATGCTGTCTGTTATTCATCAGTTTTTAGTTTATATAGGATGGCTTGTGTGTGTTAGTTTGCCTGAAGAATTTTTGTGCTTATTATGTAAATCAAACTTACCCATCTTTTCTTTAATGGCTTCTGAATTTTCAGCCATACTTCCCTTCCCATGTTAATATTATTCAAAATAAAATCCTTTCTTATTTTATTCTGTATCTATGGATCTGTCTTCAGGTTTAAATCTTTGATCCATCTGGAGGTCATTTACATTTTAAGTGTCAGGTAGAAATCTGATTTTTTTTCCAGCTTACTCTCCACTTGTCCCAATATCATTCACTGAATGATTTTACCTCTTCTTGAAATGCCACTTTTATTTCTGGACATTTTATTTTATTGGTGCACATTCTCTACTCTATTTTAATGACTATAGCTTTATATTATATAGTAGAAAGTTCCTCCCATTTCTCTTTTCTGAATTTTTCCTGGCTACTCTTGTTTATATATTTTTACATGTAAACTTTAGAATCAGCTTGTCTACTTCCAAATTTAAAAAATTCTTACTGTTAAGTTTATTGAGATCAGGTTAAATGTGCAGATTAATTTAGGAAGAACTGACATTTTTATGATGTTGAGTCTTCTGATCCAAGAACACGATATGCTTTTGTTTTATTCAAGTGTTCTTTTGTGTTCATCAGAAATATTTTTATTTTCTTCAAATAAATGAGGCACATTTATTTTAAGGTTTATCCTCATGATTTTCATATTTTTGCTGCTAATAAAACATCTGCTACTTCTGTACAATTCATTTTAAAATTTATATCTCTTTCACAATGTCTTTTAGAAGCACCACATACAAGCCCAGCCATTTTTTAGATATTTCCACCTGAAAGTTGTGCTGTTATTTTAAACTCAACAAATCCTAGATTTGATTCATCATTATCTACTCACCAGAGTACAATCTGTCTTCTTCAGTTTTGATCTGGCACAGGGTAGGTTTATATATGTTTTCTGAGTTGAAACCCTTGTACATGTGCCTGCCCTCTCTTCTCTACTCCTCTCTTTTTCTGTGACACACACACACACACACACACACACACGCACACACATGCACATTGAGGGCAAGATAAATAATTAGTGGGGCCCAGTGCAAAATAAAAATGAGAGGACCTTTGTTGACAAAGTACCATTATATGCACTGAAATATAAAGCTTTTACTTTCTTGGGTGGTCTCTCTTTCAACCTGTCATAGTATTTTTATTTGATGTTTAATGTCATTCTAGATAAAGAAAAGTTAAAATTTTGAATGATGAACCTGAATTTTACTATTTACCTTTATGTGGTACAATGCTAGCTTCAAACCAACATAGAGCTTTAACATATGCAGAATTGTAGAAATCACACAATTTCTGTACATGCATATTCGTTTGTTCTTAACAGAACAATGGAAACTTTATGTAAAACTAACTCAACTGTTCTTATTTCACTTCTTGATCCACATACACCCTATCGACATTGTGTACTTTGGACTTATTAATGAGTAAAGAAGGACTGAAGACAAGGAACCTCGAGGTTACCCTATTTTCCCCATTCCTATAATGTTTTCATCTTCAGCTTTAGTGAGTGACTAGTAAGGGAAAGGACATGAATAAGAAAGGAGCTGATAGTATTCCTTAGTCATCATGTGTCTAGAATGCCCTTGTCATTCTGTGTTTGGATGGAGTCAGTTCTGGTTCGAAGGGAGGCTGTGTGCTCTTGGAGGTGTCAGCACTCTCCTCCCCAACTTGCTCAAGCATAGACGTAATACGCTTGCCTTTCACTTGCTTCACGTCTCATGGAACTCCAGACATTGTGGGTCCACCACGATTCTGTGCTAATGAGTCCTATGAAGGCTTACATGCAAATGAGGTGGCAAAGAGCAACAGATATTTGTATGTATCTAATCTGCTCCTTCATACACTCCATTGTGCCACTGAACTTCATTTATAAAACACAAGGACAAAAATATTAAGAATTTCATGACAGTGGATTTCTTCCTGGTCAGGAATCACCCTTGGCCACCTGCACCCAGGTGGAATAAAAGCCACTTTGATCACACATATAAAAGGATTTCAAGACAATTACAAAATCAATAGCTTTCATATAAGCCAACAATACTCAGACTGAGAACAAATCAAAGATGCGATACTTTTCACAATAGCAACAAAAATATAAAATACTTAGGAATAACTAAGGGTGTGAAAGACCTCTACAGGGAGAACTATGAAACACTGAGGGTGGAAATTTCAACAGATGTAAACAGGTTGGGAAACATATCACGCACAGGGATCAGCAAAATCAACATTAAATGGCTATACTACCCCAAGTGATTTACAGATTTAATGCCATCCTCATTAAAATACCAATGTAATTTTTGTTGCTCTAAAAAAAAAAATAGTTCTATGTTTCATATGGAACCAGAATAGACCCTGAATAGCCAGTGCAACCTTATACAATAAGAACAAATCAAGAGGCATCACTTTACCAGACTTTAAAGTGTACTAAAAACCCATAATAAACAAAACAGCATAGTACTGAAACAAAAACAGAGATGGAGACCTAGGGATCAGGACAACCCAGAGATGAAAATAATCCTTTACTGCCATCTGATGTTTGACAACACAGATAAAAACATATACCAATGGCTGGGCATGGTGGCTCATACCTGTGATTGTAATACTCTAGGAGGCTAAGGTGGGTGGATTGCTTGAGCTCAGGAGTTTAAGACCAAGGTGAGTAAGAATGAGAGCCCTTTGTCTCTAAAAATAGCAGGCATTGTGGTGGGCATCTGTAGTCCCCACTACTTGGGAGGCTGAGGCAACGAGGATGACTTAAGCCACCTCACTTCTGATATTTTGTTATGGTAGCAAGAGAAGATGAATATATCACCTAACTCTTTCTCCTTATTTTCAATTTTTAATCTGCTTCCATCAGTATTCTTTTACTAGATTAATTATCCTAAAATTATAAGCCAAATAAAAGTACTGCTTCATTCATGGATAATTGAATTAAATGTTTGCTTCTCAGCCTGGTATTCAAAGACCTCCACAAAGTGGCTTTTACCTACTCTGTGTCTTCTGTGCCTTGAGAAAACTCAATCACTTATGCTTTCAGGTATGGGCCTCTTCCTGCCTCTGCACTTTGGAAATACTTCTACCATATCTGCATATCTACCATATCTGCGTATCTACCATATCTACCATATCTGAAATCCATTCTTTTATTCAAGGTCTGTTTCTAAATGTCTTTTTTTCCTTGAAGCTTTACTTTACTTAATTGTATGTTATCTCTCTTCATTTTTGGTGGTGGTAGGGAATCCCCTTGGTATTTTATTTTAAATATCATGGGGGAATTTACAAGTTAGAGTATGACTTAGTTATTTTTCTTACTTCTCTATTGGACTACACATTTCATATGGCTAATAGCTGGGTCCAAACTTGGCTTTCTAATAACTATGTGCCTTATTATGGAGCCTGATAACTATGTGGACTTACTGTGACATCTCTGTTTTTTATATATTGGCTTATATAATGATTATCTAGGTATAGAGAAACTCAAAGCTGTCCTAATGTGTGACTATTTGCTTATTATTCTGTCTTCGCCCCATAGGTGGTGAGTTCTTTGAGAGCAGAAATACTGAATGCCTTTTTAGCACTCCACAAAAGAAACTTAATACTGACTCAATAATATCATCTAATACTCATTTCAAGCTGCAAAAGTGTCTCACAGTTTTTTTAGGTCTAAGGTCCAATCAAGGTTTATCCTTGCATTTGGTGTCATGTATTTTTCCATATTAGCCAAACGGGCTTAAACTTTTTTCTTTGTTTTGTTCAGAATCTAAATCCAATTACTTTGTAGAATGTCCCATAATCTGAACTTGTCAGATTCTTTCCTCATGATCAGACTTGGGTTAAACATTTTAGCCAAAAATATCATAAAAGTTACATTGTGTACTTCCTGCCACATTATAGATGGAGGTATGCAAATTCCAGTTTATTGCATTACTAATGACTTTTAGTTTGATCATGTGATTAAAGTGGAGCCCATCAGATTTCTTCATTGACAGATACATTCTCTCTTTGCAACCAGTAAAAGAATTCATTTGTGGGTCATATTTCAAGACCAATGAATATCCTTTTTCCAAACAAATTTTTATCACATGGTTTTAATATCCAATTCATGATCATTTCCTGAATCATTATTATAGTGAGGGTAGTAAAATTGTAACCTTTCACATTTGGAGAACAAAAATGCATAATAAAAATCTAAATGTTTTATTTAGGAGTTTCAATAACAAAAACGTATTGAACTTTCTAAAAAGAATGGGGAATTGGCACCCAAGGTTTAAACCTAGGGCTTAGAATTGGGTAGAAAGGCAAAGAAAAAGCTGTAGAATAAGTAACGTATGAGGAAAGAGTCTTTTTCTGAGAGCTGTTTGTGCATTCTGGCAAGAAAGGAGCCATTTCCTGCTAAACTAAAGCTGTGCCCATGAACAGTTGCAAGTCACTTGGGTGAATAAAAAAGAGTAAGGCTAGAACAGGAACTACCAAACTATGGCCCATGGGCCAAGTCTGGCCCAGAGCCTGCTTTTGTAAATAAAGTTTTATTGGAATGAAGCCATGCTCATTCGCTTATATTATTTGTGGCTGCTTTTGTGCTACAGTTACATATTCAAGCAATTGCAACAGAGTCTGAGTGACCTGCAAAGCTTAAAATCTTTACTATCTTGTCCTTCAGAAGAAGTTTGCCAGTCCCTAGCACAGAGTGTCTGCAAGTGTGTGTTGGTTAAGATGTGATTTTTATTCCAGCCTTGGAGGGAGTGGCTGCAAGAAAATGTAGAATGACACACCTAAGTAAGATAAAGCTCTTTAGATGACAGCAATAAAGACTGTTGCTCGGCACTGGCTCTAAAACCAGCCTGTCAGGGTTCAAATCCTGGCTCTGGGACTTACGAGCTGGGCCACCTTAGGTAAGATTTTATATTTCTCTCTCCCTCGTGTTTTTGTCAGTATAACAATGACAGTAGTCTTAACCTATCTCATGAGATGACTGTGAGGACTAAGTTAATGCATATAAAGCTCTTGGACTACCATCTCTGCTGGCCCAGAGTGCCATTTGTTAACAAACATGATTAATTTAAGCAACTCTAACATAATTTTTTATTTCCTAAATAATTTAAGACACTAAAATGAAAATAATATTTATGGAATTAGTGTCCTTATAATCAAGATAAAGTGGACCCCATAATAATGATAATGACCTAGAAGCGAGAGGAAATGGACACATTTGAAGGCCATGCTCAGAGACCTGTCTGGTTTGGGCAGGTAAAAGGACAACAGTGACATGTTCCCTAATCTCTGATGTGAAAGAAAAATGCTGAACCCCATACAGGAACATTTACTCATCTTGATTAAAGTAATGTGCAACTCTAATATTTAGTAATTTTTTGATTTTTTCACAAGGACTTATCATTTGGTAATTTAAATAGCATCTAATACATTTGGATGATATCACTGGATGAGTCCAGATTTCTGTTTGTAAAACTACAGATCTGTGAAATTTAAATATAACTATAGAAATTAAAACCTTTATCATTTGTAGAAATTACTCATTTCAATGTTAAAAAACATGATTTTTTTATAACATACATTAATCCTCTGTTGCTTTTAGTTTCACTGATTCATTCAATGAGCATCCAATATGAGCTACTGTGTGCACGTTGTAGGATTCTGTTAGCTGATAGGTTTACGTATGTGTGTATATTTGCACTTGAATTTATGTGAATATAAAATGTTTGCTAAAGATCTAAAAGCACTTTCCTTGCATATTGCATCAGTTAATTTTAAAACTGTGTTTCAATGTAAGGAGAGAATATGTGGTTTTTACTTCCATTAAAAAGTAAAAGAAATGAAAAAAATAGCGCCTTGTTTTTCTTTCTAGTTCTCAAATCATGCTCACATGCATGCAATCAGCTCAGAGATAGAGCAGGTATCAATTCATCTAGTAGATAAAAAAAGCCAGGGCTCTGAAGAGTAAAGGATTTGCTGGCAGTTGTGAAACTCTTTAGTGGGCCCTGGAACTCGGAGTGGTTGGGTCCCCACCACTGTCCATTTTTTTTTTTTTTTTAATTTTTTTTTTTGAGACAGAGTCTCAAGCTGTCACCCTGGGTAGAGTGCTGTGGTGTCACAGCTCACAGCAACCTCAAACTCTTGGGCTTAAGCTATTCTCTTGCCTCAGCCTCCCAAGTAGCTGGGACTACAGGCACCCACCACAATGCCTGGCTATTTTTTTTTTTTGTTGCAGATGTCATTGTTGTTTAGCAGGCCCCAGGCCAGGTTTAATCCTGTCAGCCTTGGTGTATGTGGCCAGCTCCCTACCCACTGAGCTACAGCCACCGCTCCATTGTCCATTTTTTAAAAATTAACTTTATGTTGAAGAAACTTTCAAATTTTGCTTTCCTATTAGAAAAATAAATTCATTATTTATGGGAGGTTTTGCTCCCAAAGTCTATTATTCTAGTCCACATGTGGATCAGTTTCAGATTTGGGAAAACATTCAGTTCTGTTTACCCTCAAACCACTGTATTTCCCACAGCTTTATAAATAGGTTATGAAACAAAAGGGTATTTTTTGGTCTATTTCTGAGTCTGAACAGTTAGCACTGGATACATAGATTATACGTGAAATTAAATTAAGCTTACTAGTTTCTAGAAATTTTTAATCATGGAAAAAATTCATATATATTCAGAAAAATCTCATATGTCAGAGAAACTTTTACACTGAATGAGTTTGTTAAAAACAACACTTTGTACTAAGGGACAAAAAGCCTCTTCATGTCTATGATAAAGAGTGGAGCTGCCACATACTTAGTATTTTCCTATTCATTGTGTTCCTAAGTAATATGAATTTGGATTCTACTGTCAGCCTGGAAACTCTTCAGTGAATCCTGAAATATAAAATGTTGGCCATATCAAATGCAGTTAATATAATTCTTGAGGAGCTGAACATTTAAGTTGGTGCATATAATTAAAAAGGAGATAATTGTCTTCCCATTTGAAGTTTCCTCACCCCCCCTTACTTGCCTACAAATGCTGGTTCCACAGGAAATCAAGGTTCTGAGGGATGCTGGAGTAAGCCATTTATTATGAACATTTTCAATATTCTACTCACAGATGAGTAGAAGAAAACCCTTGAGGACAAGAACTTCTCTTTTGCTTGTTGCTTCTGATGTACCTACTTTAAAAAACAAAAAAACAAAAAACTGGCATCCCAATAGCACAATGGAATTCTCTGTATGATGGGATCCATCCAAGAACATAGAAATTTCTTGCATGAGCTAAAGAGTTGATCTACTTACTCTCTGCATTTGGAGACACAGGGGGAAATGCCAACACTTTAGCAGACCTAAAATTTCCATTTGGGTTATAGCCCAGTTCTTCCTTCCTGTGCAATAATTGTAATGAAGCTCAGAAGCATAATTTGAAATAGGCAATTAAGAAATTTCTATATTTTTCTCTGTGTGTGCATGTGACAAAGAGAAAAGGGGGGGGGGCTACAGTTGATCCTTGAACAAGTAGGTGTTAGGGCCACTCACCCCTGCACTTTCAAAAATTGAGTTTAACTTTTGACTCCCCCCAAACTTAACTATTAATAGCCTACTGTTGACCAGAAGCCTATTGATCACGGAAACAGTCGAGTAACCTGTAAGTTATATATGTATTATATACTGTATTCTTACACAAGTAAGGTAGTGAAATAAAAATATTATTAAGAAAGTCATAAGAAAGAAAAAATACACTTATAGTCATGTACTATATTTTTCGATATCTTAAGTTTTATATTACCTGTCTATAAGATGAATCATCTGTTCAAAACAGTGGGTGACCATGGCTGCAGCCCTCCATCTCTGGCACATATCAAGCAATGCAACTTTCTGAGGCAATGTTATGACTTTTCCTTGCTTCTTGGGAGCACTTCCAGCGTCACTAGTGGCACTTAATATGGGTCTCGTGGTGTTATTCATTGTTTACAGTATTGCACTAAACTCAGTAAAGAATACAGGAGAACCATGAGAGATCACTTTTTACTGTGATAATAAAATGTACTGGAGAGGTGAACTGCTTACACTGAGCTAATTAGCAACACATGGTGTTTTAAGCAGATACAATACTTGAGTTCAATGCAACAGGAGATGGCTATGAAATTATTATAGCCATACAATATGTACTATAGTTAATTTTATATACTTAGGATTTAATGCTCAATGTTTTCATTTTTTTCAATTACACATGTTGCCATGTACAGTCTGCAAGTGTTTTCATGCATTAGTTTTTTTGTTTTGTTTTTTGAGACAGAGTCTCACTTGGTAGAGAGCTGTGGCGTCCTTGCTCACAGCAAACTCAAACTCCTAGGCTCAAGTGATTCTTTTGCCTCAGTCTCCCAAGTAGCTGGGACTACAGGCACCTGCCACAATGCCCGGCTATTTTTAGAGATAAGGTCTTGCTCTGGTCTTGAACCAGTGAGCTCAGGCAATCCACCCGCCTCATCCTCCCAAGTGCTGGGATTACAGGAGTGAGCAACTGCGCCAGGCCTAGCATGCATTAGTTTTAATAAATTTTTAACTTTTTACAACATATTGGAGTATATTTTATGGTAGTAAATGATAAAATATTATAGATTAGCATTTACAGATACTTTATGTATTCATGACATATATTTTTCCTAATTTTTTTTTTCTTTTTTTTAAATTTCTAGGCTACCTTGAGGGAGGCAGTATTCCCTGCATTCAAGGGCAAGTACTACCGAAAGACACTTGGTGGCAGCAGCTGGGGACAGGTAGGTAGATCAGCCCTGAGGAGAGGACCCCTGTTATGTCTGACCTCCTCTCCTCTCTAGTTCCACTGGCCTCCTTACCAGTTCCTGAAATTGCCTGGCATGCTCCTGTCTTGCGGCCTTTGTTCTTCCTTTATTCACTATCTGGAACATTGAGAAGGTGACCAGTTGTCCTCATTTCCTGGGCTGGGCCTGCCCTGGTTTTAGCACTGAAAGTCTGAAACTCTGGGAAACTCCTTAGCTCCAGGCAAGCCAGGATGGTTGATTACCTAACTGTCCTCCAGACATCCACTTTTTCACTCCCTTATTTCTTTCACATCTTTGCAGAGATGTTATCTTCCCTGACCATTCTTTTTTAATTTGAACCTCTTTACCCTCAAATAGCATACTCCCAACTTCCTTTCCCTGCTTTTGTTTTTCTTTGTAGCACTTAATGCCTTTCAATATAGTAAATCACATGTTTGTTTTATTTTGTTTAGGGATATGAACTCCATGATTTCAGTTCCTGGCACGTAGCAAAAACTTGATAAATACGTGTTGAATGGGTGAAATAAATAAGTATATCTAACATATTTTATAGAAAATATATTTGCTAGTCACAAGAAATGCAATGTCGTCCTTTAGTGATTAGTTAAAAATGTTTCAGATCATTAATCCTTGTTAATTATTTTGCTATTATGGTAAGAGTTCAAATTGATCACAGAACCATTTCTATGGTAAGTGAACAGAGAAAGGATTTAAAATTAAATAATTCTACTTGGTGGTCGATGGTAATGACATGCTATTTTTAAATTATGTGAGATAATTTAACACACACTACTTATTTAGAATTCACAACTTTAAAAGATAGGCCAGAAAGAAATGGGGCAATGTAATTGAATGACAGCATTGCCCACTGTGAAATTAATACACGATAGCAGCCATCCCTAAACACCATCTTTATAAGCAAATGTTTAAACAGGAACACAAGACAGCTATGAGCCTGAAATTCCAACAGCTATAAAGTCAAAGTGTTAGATTTCACTTTATCTTCTGTGATCCATATTTTCTTCAATTAGAAGTACAGAGGAAGAGAAATAGGTATCATTTTAGAGAGATAAATATTTATTGACACTTGAAAGAAAAGTTTGTAGAAAATATAATAGACACTCAAGCACACATTTTCATTTCACAAAATGTAATATGCTTTGACTCCATTTCCTAAGAACTAAGCCCAAACTACAGTTGCCTCTGCTCCACAAAGAGTAAACTATGATAAGGAACATGAAGTAGTCTCTCAGTATCTTAAAAAAATTATTTTTGCTTTGAGTTTTATCAGAGAATTAATATCCCTCAATACCTTTCTATCGGCCAGCCAACCTTTAATATGGACAAATAATTACTCTCAAGCTGTGGAGAATTTTTAAAACCAAAAAATGTAGAAAACTTTTATTTTATTTTATTTCTGAAACATATTACCTTAAGAAGAAGTTATAATACATAAAATCAACTGAACATACTGCATGGTGATAGAAATTATGCATTAGCTTCACACATAATCAACTAAATTAAAATAGATCTTGCATCTTTTGTTCTATTTACAGAACTGTAGAGAAAGCTAATTAATCTAAGTACTTTACCTGAAAATCCTAGGTTGTAACATATGGCCAGAAGGCTCACTTTGCCCTTCAAACTTTAATTTCCTAATATCTAAAAGGCAGTGGTTCAAATGGTTTTGGTTTCTTTGGTTTTTTTTTTTTTTAATTAATTAAACTTTTTTTTTCTTTGAGACAAAGGTCTCACTCTGTCTTTCTGCCTCAGCCTGCTAGGTAGCTGGGTCTATAGGTACATGTCCAGCTAATTTTTGTATTTTTTGTAGAGATGGGGTCTCACTAAGTTGCTCAGTCTAGTTTCAACTTCCCGGCCTCAAGCAATCATCCTGTGTCTGCCTCCCAAAGTGGCATGAACCACTGTGCCAGTTCAAATGTTTATTGCGTCTTTGTTGGAATTCTACTAAAGGCTAAAGTACTTTACTTTATGCTCCATTAATTAGTTTTCATTCTCGTTAAAGTTATAAATTAAACTCCTACATGGAGTCAACGAATATATGAAAAAAATTTTCCCTCATATTAATTTGAATAAAGTTTTAAAAAATAAAAATAAATTAAAAAAATAAATAAGAATTAAAAAAAAAAATTAAATGAAGTTGGTTAAGACCATTGTTGGGAGCTGAACTGTGTCCTTCCCGCCCCCTCCCCCAAATAAGTTAAAGTCCTAAACTCCAGTACCTCAGAATGTGACTGTATTTGGGAATGGTTAAAGAAGTGGTTAAGTTAAAATGAGATCATTTGGGAGGTCTGTAACTTAATCTGACTGGTGTACTTAGAAGAACAGGAAATGTGGACACACAGAGAGACCCCAGGGATTTGTGAGTACCCAGGAAGGACGCAGGGAGTACCCAGGAAGGAGGCTTCACTAAGGACAGAAGCCTCAGGAGAAAGCAACTCTTGATGCCTTGATCTCAGACTTCCAGCCTCCAACTGTGAGAAAGTACATTTTTGTTGTTTAAGCCACTGGTCTGTGTCATGTGTTGCTTCATGATGGGAATATGTTCTGAGAAACATGTAACTAGGAGATTTTGTTATGCTCTCCGTGAGGTCTGCCAATCCTGGACGGTAGAGTCCACTACACACCTGGGCTCTGTGGTACAGCCTATTGCTCTCAGGCTTCAAACTGTACAGCGCGTACTCTACTGAATCCTGTGGCTGTTAGACTGTAAGTATTTGTGTGTCTAAACATAGAAAAGGTCCAGTAAAAATGCTATGTTCCAATTGCATGGAACCACTGCTGTATCTGCAGTTTGTCTTTGGCTGAATCATTCTTACGTGGTGCGTTGACTGTATTTTGTTAGTTAGCTTAGCTAACCAATACAATGTACTTCAAAAACATGATAGTTGTTAATGCTAATTATAAAAGCCACGTCATTTTCCTTTTAGTCCCTAATCAAAATGCAGTTTAAGTGATTTGTGAGTTTGTTCTGTGGAATGGGGGCTGGATGAAGTTTGCCTGCTTAGCGCCCCCGTCAGGCATTCCACGTTCCCTTCCTCCTTACTCGTCCCTCCACCCCTCTGTATCTTGCCCTTTACTTCACTTTAGTCCTTTCCTTCCAGGGCTTTTGAAATGATCCACATGCTGCAACCAGATGTCTGTAGATTTATAAAAATAGAAAAAATGTCCATTTTTATTTTAAATGTAAAAAGTAAGGAGAAACCAAAAGGTAAGGGGAAATGAATGGAATCAGACTTTCTTAAAAAATTAGAATATCATCCTTCCTGGCCTTATAAGCACATTTCTTAATAGTCGAGAAGATTTCTAATTAAATTCCGTTTTACAATCATTTAATAATTTTATATTTTGCTGTCTTTGTAAGTCTCTGTCTTATTTTTTTCTCTTTGAAGAAAACCATTTTCTCTGAGTTCCCTCCCTTTGTTGTATCCATCATTTTGGTTATGAATTTATCCAAATTTCTACACATACCCCCCATTAGAAGTCCCAACTTGGCAAGTAGTAGGCACTCAAATGCTTGATTGATGAATATATGAATATCAAAGCGCATCCTGACTGTCTGCAGCTCAGCCCTGGTCTGTGTGAGCCTTGTCCTCTCTCCTGGATCATGGCAGGACACTCCTAACTGGGCTTCCTGTTCCCCTTGCTCCTGACAGTCAATTCTCAACACAGCAGTCAGTGGTTCTTGTAAAATATAAGGAAATGTGTTGCTACCCTACTGAAAGTTCGAGATGTTTCTCCATGTCGCTCAGGAAGATACCAAGATCTTACAACTGTCTAGAAGGCCCTGCATAATCTGCTCCCACTCAGTTTCACTTGCTCTTCCCCTGCCCTGGCCTTGGTTGTTCTCCAATACCTCTAGTTACCATTGTAGAGTGTTTGTCTGGATTGCTTTCCTTTTGCATGGGATATTCTTGCTAGGGGTTGAATTGTGTTCCCCCAAGTTCATATGTTGAAGTCCTAGCCTCATTACCTCATACTATGACCATAACAGATAGGGCTGTTATGGTGTAGTTAAGTTAAATGAGAGAGTTAGAATTGACCCAAATCCAAGATGACTGTGTCTTTATAAAAACAGGAAATTTGGACACAGACGAAAAACCATGTGAAGACATAAGGCAAAGAGGGTCACCTACAAGCTGAGGAAAGCGGCCTCAGAAAAGATCAATTCTGCTGGCGCCTTGATCTCAGACTTCTAACCTCCAGAACAGTGAGAAAATACATTTCTGTTGTTCGTGCACACAGTCTGTGGTGCTTTGTTGTTGCAGACTTAGAAACCAATCCAAAAGATCACTCCCTCATCTCCTGCGAGTATTTTTGAAAATGTAACCTCCTTATTAAGACTACCTTGATTACTCTACTTAAAATTACAACCTCCCTTAACCCCCTTCTGTTTTCAGGTCTCAGCATCCCAACCTCAACTCCTAATTCCCTTTACTCCCTACTTGGTACGTGTTTTCCTCAATAGGATTTGGGAAATAGACTTCACCTACTAACACACTCTAAAATTACTTCTTGTGTGTATTTTCTACTCTCTCTCTCTCTCTGCTAGAATTAGGCTCCACAAGGGTAGGGGTCTTTGTTTTTCATTGTTCCCTGATGTAGTCTCTGTGCCAAACACCTGAAATAGTGTTTGGCTCATAGTAGCTGTTCAATAAATATTCACTGACTACTGAATGAGTGAATGAAACAGGAAATTACTTTTGTACTTAAACAAGAGCAATATTCTTTAATAAATACAATATATTTTCTCAAATTAACTTAGTCCATTTAGTTTCAAAATACATCTCTTCTTACATAAGAATTTCTGTTTTGATAATCCATAAATTGGGGGAAAAATTAAAGGCCTATTTTAGCATTTATTGAGCACTTGCATCACTTTATATGAATGATCTCATTTAATTTTCACAAAAATTATTTAAGATATATACGGGTTGTCCCAAAGGTCACCCCTAAAGTTGCCATACATAGGGAAAATGGGAAATTATAGCTAAACATACCTTTATTTACAAAATATGCATTACAAAATTTTACAAAGAAGTGACCAAACTGTGGAGAATATTTTGTAAATAATTTGTAAATGTTTGTAAAGAATATTTTGTAAATAAAAGTACATTTAGCTATAATTTCTCATTTTCCCTATATTAATGGTGAATTTAGGGGCAACCTATGGGACACCCTGTACTATAAAATGGACTCCAATTTTTTAGAAAAAAGAGTGATAAACAGGCTAACTAACTTGTTCAAAGTCTTCATTCTAGAAATAATTGAATAGAATTTGAGGCTAGCCAATCTGACCCCACAGCCTACACTCATAAGCTCTATGTTATACTGCCTGGTACAGCGGTGATTTTCAACCAGCATGCTGCGAATTTTTTTAAAGACCATTAATAAATTCTTTTCTTTTTTTTTTATTATTTGAGATTCATTGAGGGTACAAAGAATTAGATTATACTGATTGTTAGGTAAAGTCCCTCTTATAATTGTGTCCTGGCCCCAGAGACATGCCATATACCTGAACCCCCCTCTCCCACTCTGCTCCCCTCTCTCTGCTCCCTCATCTCCCCTACCTCCCACCTTGTATTAGATCACCTGTTGCCTTGATATTTTCAAAAAAAGTTCAAAGCACAGTAAAGACATCATTTTTAAATCTCCCTTTTTTTTCCAAATCAACCTAATTTAAGAGTGCCACAGAAGTTTAACTATAGGTTCAAGTGTGCCATGAGATAAAAAATGGTTGAAAAACACTGTGGTAGAGGGATATCATTGATTTCCAAGTCCTTATGTTATAACCCTTTATACCTTTGATCTTCAGTTCCAACTCTTGAGATTATGAAAGTTGTAGAAAGTATAATGTACATCAATATATATTCATAGTTTATGTAAATAAATACTAGGTTGTGATTTTGATGGGAATGTAGTTAAATGTCTTATTTTGTTTTAATTTTTTTCTATGTCTTACCATCTTTATTCAATAAGTGCCTTATTTTAAAATTTTATTTCCTACCAGATTTTGCCCTTAAGTTGCTTTCTAACTCTGAATTACTTTTTCTCCCTCCTAATAGCAACATCATATTGAGGAGAATTCTGGAACTCATTTCTGTTTTGTATTTTGGAGTACAGTTTTAACTAAAAAACACACACTTTCTTACCTATCAAAAAAAAAAATCAAGCCATGTATAGTGGCACACACCTCTCATCTCAGTGCTTTTAGAAGCTGAGATGGGAGGATCGTTTGGGGTCGGGAGTTTGAGACCAGCCTGGGCAAGACCTTCATCTCTACAAAAAAAGTTTTTGTAAAAGAATTAGCAAGGAGTGCATTTGGAGTCCCAGCTACTCAGGATGCTGGGGCAGGGAGGATCACTGAGCCCAGGACTTGGAGTCTACAGTGAACTGGGATTGTGCCACTGCACACCAGTATGGGCAACAGAGTGAGAGCCTATCCTTAAAAATGGAAGGAAGGAAGGGAGAAGAAAAAGGGAGAGGACATTCACATAAGTAAACTTTAGATTTCCAGTATTCAACAAGGAAGGTTAAAAATCTCAATTTAATCTATTAAAGTCACAGGCAATGAAATATATCTTGAAACTATGACTTCTGGGTAACTGATCTTTAGAGTGTGGGATTAAGATGATTTATTTTCCTCTCTGCACCCAGACTTTAATCCAGGGGTCAGCAGTGCCAGGTGAGTAGTAGAGTTTTGAATTATGTCTGTTTGACTCCACTTGCCAGGCTTACATGAGGTGGGAGTAATTGACGGAAAGGCAGGTGTTATGAACCGAATGTATCTTCCAAAATCCTTAGGTTAAATCTAATTCCCAAGGTGATGCTATTTTGAAATGGGCCTTTTGGGAGGTAGTTAGATCATGAGCATTGCCCTGTGAATGGTATTTGTGCCCTTATAAAAAGAAGCCAGAGACCTGGGCCCCCACTATATCAGGATACAAGAAGTTGACAGTGTGCAAACTTGAAGAGGTCCTCACCAGAACCTTGCCATCCTGGCACCCTGATCTCAGACTTCTAGGCCTTCAAAACTATGAGAAATAAATTTCTGTTGTTTATAAACTACCCAGCTTGTTGTACCTGTTATAACAACTCAAACTGACTTAGGACACTAGTCCAGAAGTTCATCAGTCCTCTATTAAAAAATTAGCACTTTAGGCTTGGTGCCTGTAGATCAGCTGCTAGGGTGCTGGCCACATACGCCAGAGCTAGTGGGTTTGAACCCAGCCCAGGCCTGCCAAACAACAATGACAACTAAAACCAAAAATTGGCCGGGTGTTGTGGTGGGTGCCTATAGTCCCAGCTATTTGAGAGGCTGAGACAAGAGAATTGCTTAAACCCAAGAGAGTTTAAGGTTGCTGTGAGCTGGGACACCACAGCACTCTACCAAGGCTAACCAACTAAGACTGTCTCAAAAACAAACAAACAAACAAACAAACAAACAAAAATTACATGAGTCCATTGCCAGTGGTTCCCTCATTTATTCCCCACATTTGTTTGCAAATCTTCACTAGTCTTTTTAAACCCTCTGAAGTATACCATGTCCTTCTTTATCTCAGGAGACAAATTTGCTTCTATTTTATACAGAAAAGAGGAGCTTTCCAGGAAAGAAAAAAAAAAAAAAACAACCTTCAATTTTCTCCCCTTCAATGTCAAGTTTATCTGTGATGTCACTCATATCTAATATTTCCATATTTCCTTGCCAACTCCAGCATTGCACCTCATACATTTCTCTCATATTTCCTACATTTCCATTTTCTTCATATCCTATTTATTCCTCCACCCCTGACTTCCTACTTGATAATTCAAGTAGACATTTCATCTCTCATCTTACTTAACCCCCACTTCTTAGACCATTCTTGGGCCTCTGTAGTTGTCTACTTCTGATTTTCCTGCCCTTGATATCCTGTGTCTTGAGTCTTTTCCTCTTTCTGTGCGTGTTCCCAGAGAGAATCTTCTCCATTCTATGACTTTAAACACAGGATCTGTGTTATATGCTAAAGATTTTCAGATTAATAGCTCTGAAAGCCTACACCTTTCCTCTGCACTCAGCACTTGGATAGCCAGTGATCAGCTTGCCATTCTTTCTCTTTTTTTTATTTGAGACAGAGTCCCTGTGGCCCTGGGCAGAGTGCTGTGGCATTGTAGCTCACAGTGACCTCAAACTCCTGGGCTCAAATGATCCTCTTGCCCCAACCGCCCAAGTAGCTGGTACTACAGGTGCCTGCCATCACTCTTGGCTTCATTTTTTTTTTTTTTTTTTTTTCACTATTGCTTAGGCTGGCCTTTAACTCCTCAGCTCAAGCAGTCCGCCTGCCTTGGCCTCCCAGAGTGCTGGGATTACAGAAGCAAGACCCCATGCCTGGCCTCCATTCTCTTGGAGAATGTCTGTGTCTCACTGAACATGTCCAAAAAGAGTTTTCTTTTAATCCTGCTTGTGCAGCTCAGAACTGGGGATCTGTTTAGCTGCTTATGCCAGAGACCCTCTCTTCCCTAACTATCTACACCTACCAATCATTTAGTCTAATAACAAGTCCTGTGATGTATATCTGCAAAATGTGTCTCAAACCAATCTCCTCTCCAGCTTCACTTTCATCTCCCAGTTCTGGGCCACATTCATCTCTCTTCAGTGAGACACTCCCTGCTTCTATTCTTGCTCCTCCATTCTGAACCCCCTTCCCATCTCCCATATCATGTTCCAGGTCATCACTTTTCCCTTGGACCACTGCTAGAGCCTCTTCTCATCTCTCATTCTAATCCCTTTGCCCTATTGCTGTCAGTTGGATCTTCTTAATGTGTGAGCTCCACAATCCTTAGCATTGCATGCAAGGTCCTTCATGATCTGGTATCTCTTGAACTCCAACTCCAAACGATTTTCCTGCCTTGCTCCTTATCAAGAGTCACACAACACTATACAACTTCCCTGCTTCTATACTTCTGCTATCTGCTCTCATGACCTCAATTCATTATTCATCTGCCTTACTCCTAGTTACCCTCGGAGGGACTCAGTTAAGTTTTATCCCTTCTAGAAAACCTCCCCTGATTTCTCACAATTCAAGAATGTGACTTGTTGTTTCCTATCTAATTTCACTCATGGTATTTATTACAGAATATGCTATCTCTTCCACTGAGTGATTTGAAAACAGAGACTCAAATTGTATATGGTCAGTGCTCACTGAATGTTTATTGAATAAATTAATAGATTAATATGTAGTTTTGAATAAAATTGGAGAAGTATAAATATTGGGTACAAAATAGAAAGGCAATATAAAACATAACTCTGGAAAAGACTGTGAGATGAAGGATTGAGCGAAGGAAGAATTTTACTTTTCTCTTTATGTGCTTCCTTTAAAAAAAGAACTGGAGAGCAAGACATGAGAGTTATCAGAACTGGCCTCATAATACTCATAACTAATTGAATAACCCCAAACCACTTACATGACCTGGGCTCAATGTCTCCATCTATAAATCAGGGGAGCAGCTAAACTAAATGTTCTTTCAAGATCTTTCCCTGGTTTAAAATTCTACTATTTTATAAATGGAACAAATGAATAACTTTACAGTAGATGTCTGAGTTTCCTTTTTTCTTTCAAAACTTAATTTTTATATACTCTTCAGATATTAAAAAACCATGCAACCATTTCCTAGAACTCTTTAATACTTCAGGGTGGTAGCATAGTAGCATTCCTAAATGTCCTGCCTGCAGGACAGCAGAGAGCAAAGCATTCGTTCGCTTTCTTGGCACACCTGACTCACCAGCTGAAAAAAAGGTCGAATAACTACATTTTCTTTCGAGCTGTGTTCTCTAAACCACTGTTTCAGTAGACAGAAAGAGAGGTCATTAGAGAACAAGTTCACTGGGAGATTGCCACATCCTGAAGCCCTTCTTGGAGGTAAGGTACAAAATCTTTTGTGGCCTCCTGAAGGCTCAGGGAAGTCCTTTGGTAGAGAAATGTGTTTAATTTAGCATTTTTGTAACCACTGTGAACAGGGAACACTTTTTTGATGGCACACATATTTACATCCTGTGGCAATTGTTCTTTTGGCACCAATTTGGGAAACTCTGACTTAGAACAACCTTTCTACTGTTCTGTTTAGTTTTTTTGTTTCATAAAATTCCTTGTGCTATAAGCAGCTTGACTTAAGCTAAGACTGTTTCATGGCAGTAAATGCCTGATGATTCATTTCCAATCTGATCATCATCCCTATGCAATTTATTTTTCTGTCTTAGACTACCTTAATGTCAAAGGTAACTTCTATGGAATTTCTTAAAGTTATTTACACTCACCTCAGAGGACTTCATTCCACTTTCTTGCTACTGATTCAAGTGGCTATTTCCTTTTCTTTATAGCATTTTAAAACACATTTGTATACATATATAGTTACAGATAATTTCCAGCTGATCTAATTGGTACTTAAGCTTCAAACAAACAAACAAACAAAAACCTTATCTTAGATTTGCTTGAATTTTGTCCTACACTTGAAGCATACCATATTAGTAGTTAAAGCACTTGAAGTACAGAAGAATGTATTTATTCCATATTCCTCTGCACATAATAGATGCTATTCTGAGAAGCCAGGTGAAGTCTGAGAATGGTATATCATCCTGTTGTCAGCAGGGCAAACTGAAAATCTGCAAAATGTTCCTCTCATGTTTTATTATTCAAACAACAGCTTCTCACCTCTTTTCTACACAGATCTACTAATGCTTGATCAACTCAAGATCAGACTTGAGGCCCCAAGCTGAAAAATTACAAAGCTTGAATTACTTGTCCTACTTTAGAGAGATTTATTTTTGAAGCACGCAAAGAACAGTTTTCTGATGGTCTGAGCTGCAAGGCCTCTCATGCTCAGCATGACTGCAGACAGCTGCAACCAAAGTTAGCAAGAGGCTAACTGGCTTTGACCTGACTGTGGTACTCCATCAATAATCTGAAGCAAACGCTGGGGCTATCGCCAAAGGAGTTGACAGCTGTCTTCTTAGGAGCCATTTCACAACAATTTCAGTGAGTCTGATTGTAACTCCCTTTTAAAAATCTTCTGGCTTTCAATTTTGGAAGACAGAGTGGTTGAATGGGGCTAATCTGAATAATGTCATAATAGCTCCGTGTAGGACTCAAATAAAACAAATGGAGCTGTGAAATAAATATTATTTAGTTAGAAAGCAAGGTATCATTATTATTAGCATTGTTTTTAAATAACAGACTCAGCTCTAAAAACAAAAAATGTGTTTATTAGGTATGTGAATAACAGACTGAACCAAGTTTAAAAAAATTAGAGCCATAAGTATTTTAATAACAGCTATAGTTAGGTCATTTTACAGGTGTGATAATTAAAATGAACAGAATGTTGGCCTAAGAATAGATACAATAGTGAAATATAATAAATAACCCAGAAATTAACTGTAAGAATTTAAAGGCAGTGGCACACATAAAAAAAAAAAAAAGAAGAAAATAAGAAAGCTATAGTATTGTGGTAATTAACTAAATAAAAAAATTATTATCCTCATCTAGTTTTTCTAGTAAGGATGTGCATATTAAAACTAGGAAGCTTTTAGGGCAGCACCCATAGCTTAATGGGTAGGGCACCAGCTACATACATGGAGGCTGGTGGGTTCGAACCCAACCCAGGCCAGCTACAGCAACAATGACACCTGCCACAAAAAAATAGCCAGGCGTTGTGGTAGGCACCTGTATTCCCAGCTACTTGGGAGGCTGAGGCAAGGGAATCGTTTAAGCCCAAGAGTTTGAGGTTTGCTCTGAGCTGTGATGCCATAGCACTCTACCCAGGGCTACTGCTTGAGACTCTGTTTCAAAAAAAAAAAAAAAAAAAAATGAAAGAAAGAAAGAAAGAAAGAAAGAAAGAAAAACTAGGGATATTTTAAAGCTAAATAAATAAATATTAATTTAAACATCCAATAATAGAGAATTGCTTATGTAAATTATGGGACATTTGTGAGATGAAGTTGTAAATTTCCATTACAAATTATAGTTACAAAGATTGTTTGGCAATAAAAATGTATGATTCGGTATAAAAAGGGTAGATTATAGCGAAGTGCTGACACCTGTATTACTTAAGATTAGTTTCAGATGCATGTGAAAAAAGCCCTAAAGAACAGTGGCTTAAAGTAGACCGAAGCTTATTTCCCTGTTAAATGAAAGTCTGTCTGGCAGTCTCATGCTGGGTTGGTGACAGTGCACAGGTAGGAATCTTGTTGTTCCACTGTGCCTCAAAGCTGGGGACTCAGCCTCAAAGCCGAAATGGAAGCAGTAGGAAGAAGGAAAAATGGCAAAGCATCCAGGTGCTGTCTCTGAAGGACGAGTCTGGAAATTGCCACATAATCCTGTGCTTAGATCTCTCTGACCTGAACTCAGCCACTTCTCACTGCAAGGAAAAGTCAGTCTCTAATCTGGATGGCCATGTGTGCCGCCAAGTCCAGGTCTTAATGAGAAATAAGTTCAAGTCTTATTTCTTACCAAATAAGAAGGGAGAGGGGGTCAGGGGAGACAGCTGATGTCTGTTACATTGTCACTTGACAACTATGTGAGAAAGCACAGAGAAAAAAGAAAAGCGGATAATAAGCCAATCAAAGAGCACGGATCATTGGAAGGAAAGACACTCGACTCCTACTTTGCTCATTTGTTCATTGTTTCTAAAATTGCGTCTTTGATCTTGCCACCAAAAGGGGGTCCTTCTCCTGGCCTCTTCTCTGCACATTGTCTTCTCCTTCCCTGGCTCCTGTCTTTTGGGAGACCCTCCCCCAATCCCTAAGTCCTATGTTTTCTCTCTTTACAGCTCTGCCTGTTTCTAGGTTCAACATATATACTCATGCTCAGCAATAAAAATAGACCTACAGGGTAATCACTCTGCACATGATAATTTGCAATACTTCAGCTTACAGGCCGTAGTTTCCCCAAAAGGAAGCTTTAGCAACTCATAGGGATAGAATGTGAACTATAGTAGTTAATTGCTCTGCTTAGCTTGCCAACAAACTCCTGAGGAAAGCAGCCCTGTTCCTAACCTGGAACTGAGGGAGCAGCCTAGAAGTC
This sequence comes from Loris lydekkerianus, assembly GCA_963574355.1. Lineage (NCBI taxonomy): Eukaryota > Metazoa > Chordata > Mammalia > Primates > Lorisidae > Loris > Loris lydekkerianus. The sequence goes on along the minus strand of CAUYPK010153388.1, from coordinate 13,799 downwards.
CTTGGCCCCTCTCTTCCCTTCAGAATACAGCAGACTGGACCAGAGGTAAGCACCTGGTCCCAGAGTAGCCTGGAGAGAGCAGTGTACAGAGGTGGCAATGGAGGTGAGACGGGTGAATTAGATATATATGCTGAAAGCAAGTAGAAAGCCGTGGGTGGAAGACTTATGAGGCCCAATAATGATGCCTCAGTAGAGAGGATTAGTGAGTATTTCTAGTGGAATTATCTTTCCCCCATTAGTTAGGAAATTTCTGTTTTTCTGAATGCTGATCCCTAGAAAAATCAGGAAAACAGAAAAAGTATAATATAATTCTTCTATGAAAATTAAAACATAATTAATCCACATAGAGACATCCACAGAAAGTACAGATTTCAAGTCTGAAGCAAGAAGTCTGAAGCAAGTCTGATTTCAAGCCGATGAGTGAAGTTCAAGGTTAAGATGGATATTTCTGAGAAAACGACAGAGCAGACAGCGAATCAGTCATAAGCCAGCCAGCCAGTCAATTCTGCTTGTAACCATGACAATGTTACCAGTGTGTTTTCATCACCCCATCTCTTTTTAATGGTGAGATAAAAAAATTTAATGTTTATATGCATAGTATGCTTTATACAAATCTTAGTGTTCTTAAAACAAATTTGTTTTGAAGTGCAATTAGGTCTTTAAATAGGCAAATCTGTGAAGCACTATAAACCTCACTAGGAGATCTGAGTGTTAAATTACCCAGTCATACTATTTAACATATTGAATAGTAATGAATACTGTCCAATAATGTTTTCTGGTGTTTTCAGTGTATGAATATTCACTATAGGCTGTAGATCTTTGTAACTACTGTTAACAGAAAAAAGAGAGAAAAAGATGTGAACACTCCTACATAAAATCAGAAAAGGATACAAAAACTGAATTATCAAAAGCAATACTGATTTTAAGTGCAAAATCAAAATCAGAGCAAATGAACAAAATATATTTATCACTAAACAAAGAGATGAACTTACTTAAAGTCACATGTACCCAATGCTGACCTTGAGAATGTTTCAGTGTACTGTTAATAATGTGACCAACATCAATGCAAAATGAAGGAAAATTTTTTTGCTGTTGAATAGGTAGTCATAGGTATATTTCAAAGTGTTACTTTAAAAATGATAATTTTAAATATTAAATATTTATGGCATTCTTTTTTAAATTTTAAAATTATTTTTATTTGACACTGTTTAATGTTATTCTTGCTTTCTTTTCATATTATTTAAAAATTACCAGCTCATATAACAAAGTGACTTAATAACAATAAGTTAGGGTATACTTGAAAATAATAAGAGAAAAAATAGAATAAAATAACTAAAAGAGTGAAATTGGAATGTTCCTAACACAAAGAAATGATAAATGCTTGAAGTGATGGATGCCCAAATTACCCTGATTTTATTAATTCACATGTATGCCTGTATCAAAATGTTACATGTACCCTGTAATGATACACAACTACAGTAGAACCTCTGTAAGTTGACCACCCCAGAAAGGGGTGGGAAGGAAACTAGGCCTAGTATACTGATATGTACATGTTGTCCTTGTCCAGTCTATGAAAATTAGGTCAACTTAAGGAGGTGGTCAATGTAGAGAGGGGGTCAACTATGGAGGTCAACTATTCTACTGTATTATGTATTAATAATAATTTTTTTAAAAAATCAGAGATTTTTATGCATTATTGAAATAACATATAATCTGGTATGAGGGTCATAAAAAAACATAATTGATTTGTATATGATTTTTATAGAAAAATCTCTAAAAATGTTAGTGTAATTCTATCACAAAAGATCCAGTGATTATTATTATAATTTATTACTTAGCATATGAAATATTATGAAAAACATAAATTACTTATGATTTGAGAAATTCCTGAGTATTTTCAGAAATTCTGGTTTCTTATTTCTGAATCCCAAAGATGAGTATCTGATGGGAATTTAGCAGGTTATAGCAAGAATTGCAGAAACAACGGCAGAGCAAAATAAGCTACCACCAAGGGGGGAGAGGGAGCAACATGTGCTAAGTGGTGCCGTGAATCTTGCCTCACACTGGGAGCTGCCAACAGTGTTCCGGTTCTCACACCTCTTTCCTGTGTCCTGGAGGATCCTGTGCTCTTATCACCACATGACCATCCTGGAAGTTATTGCAGGTAATCCAAGTGTGTCAAAAGACCATACCAGAATTTAGAATGAAAGGATCAGGCGTGATTGAAGAGCATTAGCATTTATTTTCAAGTAGGTAGAATCGATGAACAAGAACTGATTTTATTTTCCTCCCTGATTAAATAGCTTTATTTACTTTAAAATATAGTGTAAATCCTAGGCTCTGCTAGCTCAAGGACTGTGTCTGGCCTCAGCCTCGTGTCAGAATTGCTAAACAGGCTAATGAATCACACTGATAATCCAGGTAGTGCTTTAAAATACTGACTATGCTATTTACTAGTACCCTGTGAAATTATTTAAGTCTGTAGTTGTTATCAGAAAGAATGCCAACATTTCCAAAATAGAACTGTTGAAAATCGTGCAGATGGGTAGAATTCAGGAAATGTGTTGGCCATGTCATCAAGCATGTTTCCTCTATGATAACTCACTCAATTATGTCACTAATTATGCTAACACTTACCTCTCCATAATCTCAATCTAGTTATTTCTTTACTCATTTTTTGTGTTCCTCCATTTTTTTCTAGTTAATGCCCAAAGAAATTTTGTATCATAGACCAAAGTGCCCCTAAATGAAAATGATGTAGATTCATTTTCACATCTGTTCATAACTAATTTGTGTAAGTGGCTGGTTAGCTCAGTTGGTTACTTATAACAAATTTTTCTCTTTTTTATTGAAAAAGAATACTGTAAATTTTTTTTTTGTAATTTTTTATTTTTATTTTTTTTTACAGTTTTTGGCCAGGGCTGGGTTTGAACCTACCACCTCTGGTATATGGGGCAGCACCCTACTCCTTGAGCCACAGGTGCTGCCCCTATTGTAACTTTATTTTAATATTACCTGTACATTTACTATCTCAGTATGACTAGTTTTCACTTGGATTATTAGACCTTATTTATATATTATTTTAATATCAGACAACTTTATAATATGGTATTTTGGTATCTCATTTTAACCAAATATGAATACTATTCTCTATTGCTAGGCTACTTATTTCTGGGATGCAAACTTCTTCTTTAATGGGCCAGATAGCAAATATTTTAGGTTTAAAATTTAAGATTTAAATTTAAATTTAAATTTAAATCTCACACAACCTTTATGTGTCATAACATGATTCCTTTCTTGAACCTGTTCAACCATTTAAAAATGTAAAAACTACATTCATGGGCCATAAAAAACAGATGATAGATTGGATTTGATCTGTGGGCCATAGTTTGCCAGCCCATGTATTTAATACTATGTTAGATTCCTATGTACTCTAAATATTTTCAACATGATGCTTCTATACACAGTTAATGATACATTAATAATACATTAATGGATGAACATTACGTTGTCAGTGGTAACAATAAATTCATTGTCATAGGTAAATCTCTCACAGTTTTGAATTCACCTATTTGTCTTTTCCAATACTATATATCAGAATGATAGGGAGATAATAACTAGCCCTCATTTCAGTCAAAGTGGTTTAGTTAATCACATATAGAAATAAAATTGGATTAATAATGCTTCTCCCTCATCCTCAAAGGAGAATTGGAAGAGTTAATTAGTGATTTTTACATCATAGAAAAAGGAAAATTGCTATATAAATATGGAATTTAATAAAGCACAGCCTGTCATGAAACCCAATTATGAATGTCTAGATTTACACAAAAGAGACGGCAGGGTGACTGCTGACTTTACCAGACAATACGTGCTTGTTTCTCTTTATTCAGCAAACTCAATGAGGACATTTCAAATATAGTTTGGTGTGCACACAGCTTTCCCACAATTTATCTATCATATAAAAGGAGAAACTGTAAAATGATACAAAAATATCTATAAAAATTCCACCCACCCACTCTCTACCATGCACACTTAAAAGCACAAATTAAGGAAGAAAAGAATGCATCATCTGGTTCTTACTTCAGAAAGATCAGTGGAGCCCTGGAAGGCCGCTAGCTGTCACCCCACAAAGATTTTTCTCCCTGCATCAAAGAAGCCATTTTGGTACACATGAAGGAGAGTTTCATTTGTAGATTACATTTTTACATCTGGAAAATTCCAAATGCTAAAAAATCATCTTAGTTCCATCACTTGCCTTCTTGACCAGCTTTTCCTATCCTCTGTACTCTGTCTCTACCACTGCTTAATTCAAAACTTCTCGAGCATGGCTTGCACTACAACCAGGCACTGAACTTCTAGCCATGGATCTGCTTCTTTTGACTTTGAAAACACAAGGCTGGCAGGAGACTCTTGACACACAGGTGGGTGCTTGATAGGAATAAGGTGCTCTCTCAGCAGTCGTAAAAATCTTTGCCCTTGCTTTATGTTTTTAACAGGAGTTGTAATGTGGGAACTCCTATCCACATCAAATGTGAGGATAAATTGACAAGTATGAATTCCCCCTCTGTTCCACTCATTCCTTGGGGTAGAGGAACAACCATGACTCGGTGGTTTTAGAGTTAAACTCTGACACATATCAGCAGGGTTTTATTCTGGTGGAAAAATCTCAAGCTTTATAAATTTCCTTAATATTCAAATTGGGAGCATTTCCAATGAGATATTTTGTATTTGCTCTGCTGAGTCTGCCCCTTTCCATCTTTTCTCTTTCTGGTATATAGTGGTAACTAGATTATGCTAATATGAAATTCACCTCATCTCAAGTGGGATATTAATTTACTTTCCATAGGAAAATTAGATTTTAAAATTCAATATTTTAAAAGTTTTCCACAAAGCACTTTATCTGATAGTAAGGCTTGTCTTTGTTAAAGTCCTCACTGACAACTCATTTTACAGAGGTTGAAAGTGTCATGGGCATACGAAGTAACTTTTCTAAAAGTGGTCAGGAAATCCTAAATTCCTTGAATATGAATATTCAGCTTATCTGCTTATCTCATAATTACTTTTGAGTTTCTTCCCATTTTAGATTTTATTTTTTATTTATTTTTTTTAAAATTTCAAAGTATTAAGGGGATACAAATGTTTTTGGTTACATGGATCATTTTTGTAATGCTTGAGTTAGGGCTATCAGTGTGCACATCACCCAGATAGTATTCATCGTTCCCATTAGCTAGGCTTTTGCCCTTTCCCTACTTTCCCATGTCCCACTTCCTTCCCCTTTTCCCTGCTTGATTACAACTGAGTTTTACATTTTTCTGTGCACATATGTATTCATCAGTTAGTTCCAGTATAAGAGCAAGCATATGGCTGGACACAGTGGCTCATGCCTATAATCCTAGCACTCTGGGAGGCCCAAGCAGGTGGATTGAGTGAGCTCAGTAGTTCAAGACCATCCTGAGCAAAGCAAGACCTGTCTCTATTAAAACTAGAAAAACTAGCCAGGCATTGTGGGCATCTGTAGTCCCAGCTACTTGGGAAGCCAAGACAAGAGGCTTGCTTAAACCTAGGAGTTTGAGGTTGCTGTGAGCTGTGATGTCACAGCACTCTACCCAGAGTGACAGAGTGAGACTCTGTCTCAACAACAACAACAACAACAAATGTGTATGTGTGTTTGTGTGTATGTGTACAGTAAGTTTATGTGGTGTTTGTTTTTCTATTCTTGGGATACTTTACTTAGGATAATGGTCTCCAACTCCTTCTGCATTGCTGCAGAAGGCATTAGCCATGCTTTTTATGGCTGAGTGGTATTCCAGGGTATACATATATCAAAGTCTGTTAATCTACTCATGAATTGATGGGCATTTGAGTTGATCCACACTTTGTGATTGTGAATTGTGCTGCAATAAACATTTGAGTTAATATGTATTTTTGATACAATGACTTTTGCTCTGGGTAGATACCCAGTAGTGAGATTGCTAGATCAAATGGTATGTCTACTTTTAGTTCTTTTAAGAATCTCCATACTGTTTTCCATGGAAGCTGTATTAATTTCCAATTCCACCAACAGTGTATAAGCATTCCTTTTTGTCTGCATTCATGCATCTGGTGTTTTTTGATATATATATATATTATTAAATCATACCTGTGTACATGAATGCAATTATGAGATACAACATGCTGGTTTTATATACTCTAACAGGGGTTAGGTGATATCTCATTGTGGTTTTAATTTGCATTTCCCTAATGATCAGTGTTGTTAAGCATTTTTTCAAATGTTTATTGGCCATTTGTCTATCTCTTTTTGAAGAGCTTCTGTTTACCCATCTTAGATTTTATAAACCACCTTAAACTATTGTTAAGTTAAAGAAAATTTTCTTAAGGTTGAGTCAAATCTCTTTGGACCTTACAAAACATCCTAAAAAACATTGTTAGAAATAGCACAATTTTCTCCTCTTAAAATTTCTATACTTAATTTCCATTTTTCTTTACCATGAAACATAAAATATCAATGTTCCTTGCTTAAAAATAAAAAAACTAGACACTCCCCATAAAATAGCTTTTTAAGAATAATTCCCCTAAATTGGAATTTGGCTTTCTTTTTTCTTACTTTCTATTTAAAATGACATTCACATGGATTTTGGAAAGGTTCACTTTTCCAACAGCTATTCAATAGGACTCACTTTTCATTTTCTACATGAAGTCACTTCTACAGGGTGAGCTTCGGAAATAGATATAAAAGTCAATTCTCTTTATAGTCAAGGCTTATATCATTGAATCATACAATCTCTGTAAAGTGTATAGAAAATGACATGCTTAGAAATATTATTTTCTTTAAGTGAACACTTCTTTTTTTGAGACAAGAGTCTCAAGCTGTGGGCTGGGTAGAGTGCTGTGGCATCATAGCCCACAGCAACCTGCAACTCTTGGGCTTGAGTGATCCTCTTGCCTCAGATTTTCTATTTTTAGTAGAGACAAGGTCTCACTTTTGCTCAGGCTACTCTCGAACTTGTGAGCTCAAGTATCCACTCGCCTCAGCCTCCCAGAGTGCTAGGATTACAGGCGTGAGCCATCGTACCCAGCCAAGTGAATACTTTTGTATGTTTCTAAAACAGCCCTAAGAAAGACTAGGTTCTCAATTTTTAATTCATAAGTTAATACTAGTATTAATATCCCACGTAAAGATCCAGATTCATAAAATCATTGGATATTGAGATTCTTACTTACTAGGTCAAGGACCAGAAAGGATGACACAGCAGACATCTAGTTCTACAGATTCTTAGGGAAGAAAGGAAACTATTGTGATACATACTTGACAAAAGGAACACAGAGATAAGCAACATAATCTAGAACACACAGAAGATAGCTGTTAAACGGAGGCCTTAACCAAAGAAAGGCAAGCTAGGGCCTGTCCAAGAACTAGAACTTAAGTGCTAATTACAGTGCAGTTTTCTAAGAAGTGGGCAGGCAGCTACCATTCTATTCATTCTTCCCATCAATAAGTAAGGATTTTTTGACCATCTGCTGTGAGCAAGGTAGTGAGTTATGTTCTGGAAAGTCAAAGTCAGACTCTTGTCCTCTGTGATCTCATGACCTGGCAGGAGAGGCCCCTAATCTGTAAGAACAAAGCATTTCCCACCATTTCTAACAAAACACCCCTCATTGCCCAATTCAAAATTTCAAAAGATTTCTTAAATATATTAATAAAAGTGTACACAGAAATTGCTTTGGATGAAGTATGAAATGGCTTAACTTTCAGATCTCAATGGTTAAGGGCAAAATGCTTAGTGAATTCAGAAGTGCAGGGAGTTGCCCCTGGGATAAAAAAAGTGCTCAGACATATTGAGGTAAATCTGAGGAAGACAAACATGTTTTGTTAGACAGTAAGGGTATTGATTCCTGGATTGTGTATCTGGATCCAGGAGTGAAGCATTTTTGATTTTATCACCACTAAAATAAGATGATTAGATTACATCTGACATCCTTTCTAGAATAGTAATTTGATGTATTTCAAGAATAAAAAGTGGGAAAAAGTTGATTGACTCATTACATACCAAGATTAACATGAATTGAACAACTGCAGGTTCTAAGGCTAAAAAGACCAAGAAATCATGATAAGCAGAAAGAAAGGAAAAATGCAGAAAGGAAGAACATTTGTTCCCAAGGACAGGGAGCCAGACAGAAATACTAATACCAATTCATAACAGCTTGGCTGCAGCACGGCTGAGTCAAGTTTGTAGGACATCTTAACAAAACAAATCTCTTTGACCACATATGCCCTCCCTGCCCCAGCTTCATTTCTTTGCTTCAGGTTCATAGCGAACGTATGGAAAGATGTGTTATTTACCTGCTAGCTTTATAATCTCATTGCTATTGGGGTTTTGACCCTTTTCCTCCACTAAAATGGCTCTTTTGTGGTCACTAGTGCTTGTTATGATTCCATCTCCAGAGATTACCTCTTTGTCCCCCTTCTCTTAGCAGGTTGATACATTTAACACTCTCTCCTTTCTCATCTTGTCCTCTTGAGCCCAACTCTCCTGGTTTCTATCCACCTCACTGATAACCCTTTGCAGTTCCTGACTGTATATTGCAGTGTGATGGGATCCAGTCGTCTTTACCCTGCCTGCTCCACTCTCTGTCTCTAGATGATCTCACTTGCCTATGGCTTTAAAAAGCATTTGTGCACTGATGTCATCCACATACATATCCTCAGACCTCACTTCCCTCCAGTTCCAGATCTGTAGCATTTGCTGTATGCTGGCTATCTTTCCCTGTATGTCAATAAGCATTTCAAACTCAGCACAGCTGAGAGAATGCTGGAAAAAATTCTCCTCCACCCTCACTAGGGAAGCTGTTCCTCACTTGGGCTTTACTATCTCAGAGATAACTGAGATGATCTGAGGCCAGAAAAGTGAAAGACAGGTAGACGGGTCACCTAATTTAGTTACATAGCTAGGTAGGGGCAGAGCCAGTGACATGATGCAGGTTACTGGACTCTCCGTTCAAGCTTTAAAATATACACCATACTTTTTGATTTTATGGAGTCAGATATCAGGTGTGATTTCGGCTGTCATTGGTTTCAGATGCATTATTTGAAATCACTGTAATGCAAGCAAGGATGAATTCATTCATAACCTTTCCCTGCTGCCATCTGCTCCTGGGCTGCTGCAGGAACTTGCATCCTGATATAAATCAATGTCATTACAATGTGCGTTTTCCAAGCTCATCTGGATTCTCAAAGTCCTCCAAAATATTTTTGCTTATTCTTTGGTGTCTTACTTTTTAATTTGCATAGCAGCTGTTCCAAGCGTTCATAATTCAACTCATTTTACTTATTGAATGAATTTATCTTCGTTTTCTCATGGAAACAGAAGTGATGTGGTAAATAGTTCCTCAACTTCCTACAATCCTATCTCTAAACTTCCCTTCCCTTGCTTTGATACTTCCCTCTTCTGTACTCTCAATTTGAGTGTACTAGAAATTAAATTTTCTATTAAAAAAAAAAAAAAAGCTTTAATGAGTGCAGCCTTCCCTCCTTGTGATCTGTAGTTTGCTCTTGCGTTCTCTACCACCTGTGCCTCCTGATTTGCTTCCTTCCTGTCTCAGACTCCTTCAATGAGCTTATCTACCCCTTAAAGTGTTTTATTATAAAATTTTCCATTCCTGGCTTTTTCTAGTGTTGAGCCCCCTCTCCGGGGAAAACTCATTCATTCTTCATCTCTTCACAAGCCCCTCAGGTGTGATCCACAGTGCCAGTAGGGGTGTGAAGGTGGCCTAGCTATAGCTTCAGCTTTTGTATTTTATCTGAACTTTATATTTCCAACTAGATAGAGTTTGAGACAGATCTGCTTTACCACATGGCCATGGGGTGCCCAAAGCCTTCTTTCGATACCTCACTTTACCAAGACTTGCCTGGAGACACCAGTTTTTAATTACTGACATCAAACTAATGTTGGCCAGGGGCAATGGCTCAGGCCTGTAATCCAGGCACTTTGGGAGGGTGAGATGGGGGGATTGCTTGAGGCCAGGAGTACAAGACCAGCATAGGAAACATAGTGAGACCCCTGTCTCTACAAAAAAATTTTTTAGAAAAATTAGCAGGGCATGGTGACACATGTCTGTACTCTTAACTGGTTGGAGCCTAAAGCAGGAAGATGGTTTGAGCCAGGAGTTTGAGGCTGCAGCAAGCTATGATCAAATCACTGTACTCTACTCCAGTAACAGAGTGAGACCTTGTCCCTTAAACACACACACACACAAACAAACAACGAGAACCTACCTCTATCATGACATTGTGCTAGGTCCTTTATCTTCTGTTTCCAACAATCCCAGCAACTTGTGCTTGACTTTACTTAAACCAATAACATTTGTTAGAACTTTGATAAAATTGATTCTAAGAAAAATAGCATATAGGAACATCATTACTAATTAAATATCATAACTATTTGTCCTTTCTCCACTAGAATTTATTGTGCATGAAAATTGACATGTTCTACATTGTTGTTGAATGAACTCTAAAGAAGTTTCCACACTCCAGCCTGAAGCAAATGAGCAAGTTATTTGATAAAAATATCAGAGGGACAATGCCGCTGTATTGTAAGAACCCAAAATTCATCTTTTGCTTGAGAAGCTGATCACTTCTAACTGGCTAAGTTTATTTTCAGCAACATGAGAGAGAAAGCATATATTCCGGATATAAAAATAACAAATGCAGTACTTCTGCTTTGATTGATGTACAAATGTTCTAAGAATACATGAAGCGGTGCACAAAAGACACAAAGAGCTAAGATTCCATGTTTATTTTGTGATTCTGATTCTATGTCTTCACTTAGAAGGCACCTAGATTAAATTTTTGCTCATTTCTGTCAGTTAAAGTGTAAAATAAACCTCAAGATGAGAATTCTTTTGGGGAAGGCTTTTTTTTGTATTAAAGAATCCTTGTCATAGTGAATGAACGTCATTTTCTAATTTAAGAGGAAAAAACATATTAATATAGAAGAACATCTGAACAGGTAGCAAAAGGAATCCTAAAATAATTTATTTACAGTTTTTGCAATAATTCAAGAAAATAAAGGGGATGGGTTCATCTCTGGTAGAGATTGACCAAAAGGTTTTAAGCTGAGACTCCATTAGTTATATAGGTCTGGTATGTGACCTTGAGAAGGACCAACTGCAGGCTGAACAGGAAAGGTCAATGAATGATATTTACCTTGAATGTAGAATTGGGGGATGGTAGCACCCACACAATGTATTGACTGACCGAGTCTCATAATTTCACTGTGTGAACTAAAATAAAATCTTTTTTTTGGCTGGGGCTGGGTTTGAACCCGCCACCTCCAGCATATGGGGCCAGCACCCTACCACCTTGAGCCACAGGCACCACCTGAACTAAAATAGAATCTTAAGGGTCCCCCCCTCAGTGACTGACTGGACCTTCTCTTGGCCAAGGGAATCCCCAAAACTGAGTTGCTAGCCTTGAGAAAGGAGATCAGACAGGCCTCATCATACCCCTCTCCTTCTTAGAAACATGCTCTGTGACTCATTAACAGGCCTCAGGCTCTGCAGGACCTGCCTGTAGGTCCTCAATATACAAAACAAACCATTTGAGTCTTGTCTGGTACTTTGTCTCTAATTAACAGACCCTTTACCTTACACATTCCTTTTCACTTACTTTTAGGCAAAGCCAATTTCAGCCAATTATCAACTAAACAATCTTTAAACCTACCTACAACCTGCAAGCTCCCCTGCTTCCATATGTCCCACCTCTGTGGACCAAACCAATGTACATTTTCCACATATTGATTTATGACCTCATATATAATTTCTGTCTCCCTGAAATGTATGAAAACAAACTGTAACCCCACCCCCACGAGTCCACTTGCTCAGGGCTTCGTGGGTGTGGCTCTGGGTCATGGCCCTCAAATTTGGCTCAGAATAAACCTTTTAAAATTGTTTTACCAATTGAACTTTTTGAGATTTTTAAATAAACTTCCTAAAATCAAATTCTCAATTAAAATTTTTAAATCTCAAACTCACTTTAGGATACTCCAGAAGGCCCCTGGAAGTTCTGAAGCCATCTATAAAAGAAAGATATTAAAGTAATTAGGCTTATTTGATGTGTTAATTTACATGAGAAGCATTCTAACATTTCTTGAGTTAATTTTTTTTTTTTTTTTTTTTTTTTTTTTAAGACAGAGTCTCAAGCTGTTGCCCCGGGTAGAGAGTGCTGTAGCGTCATAGCTCACAGCAACCTCAGACTCCTGGCCTTAAGTGATTCTCTTGCCTCAGCCTCCTAAGTAGCTATATAGCACGGAAATAACCACATTTCCCCATCATTCATGACAATATTACAATAAACACTCATCAGATATGTCAAAAAAATTATAAAAATTATTTTACAGAGTATGGCTTCTTTTCCACTACCAATGGTAATGCCAAAAAGAGTCTGAGTGCCACATGTAAACATGATCCCTGCAAATAAAACTAAATAAATAAATCTTATGGCCCCCTCGAAAGATATAAAGCATTGGTTAGAAAAAAGATAAGAAATGTTCTATAAAGAAATATTAAATATCTCTTGAAACACATTCGACCCCCTAGTATTTTTTTGAATTTGTGAATTTTGATATAGTTGAAATAGAATAATATAATGGGCAAATTATCAAATAATCAATGGGAAACCTATAGTCAAAACAGGATTAGAACTTACTAAAGGCAGTTTACAAATGTGTACATACAGTAACTAAGAAAATGCCATGAAGGCTACATTGAACAGTTTGATGAGAATATTTCAGATTGTATATGAAACCAGCACATTGTACCCCTTGATGCACTAATGTACACAGCTATGATTTAACAACAAAAATAAATTAATTAATTAAAAAAAAAAAAAGATTTGAACCCAGATAGTCCAGCTCTACAGTCTGTGTTTAAGCACTATATTTTGAGATGCTGGCTGAAATATAAAATGCTTGGCATATGCTAAGTGCTTAATACTAATTCCTTCTTTTCCCTTTTAATGGTATTATAAAAACGCATTTTTTAAAAAAGCTAAAAACTTTTAAATGGGGACGAGTAAAACTACATATGTCTTAGGTAATCTCACATCACTGAATGAATAAGGAGACATTAATATAATTTTCTAAAAAATATGTCAGTAAGAAACAAGAATTTTCTACGAAAGTTATGAAAATTTAGAGTGATCAAAAGAGTACTTTCTAAAATTAAATGTTATGAATGTTGGACCAAGTGTTACAGAAATGGTGGTTTCTCCTTATATAAAAAAAAGATTCCTTAAAATTTTGAATTAACTTAAAACTTGATTATTTCTATTTTTGATCCTCCCAGCTTCAATGTTTAAGCCAAAAGAGCAAGGGTAAACCGAAGTTTATACAATAAACCTGAAAAGTGAGGCATGGTAAACATGAGGAAGCCCGGACACACTTATGTGGGAACACTTTTGTTGGGATCTTTTTAAAAAAACATGAGCCTTGGGCTTGACCACAAGCATAAGAAATGTCAACTGAATTTCTTCCTTCTCTGAAATAATTGCAAAAATAGTCTTTTGGAAATCAGTTTTAAAAGTTTGAAATAAAACCTTACCACACTTGTTGGGATGGGAAGAAAATAGACCATCTATAGCATAGGAGATCTCAGCATCCTTTGCCCCCACAAAGTGTCCTTTCAGCTTTTCTAGCTGTTAAAATTTAAAAATTATAGGGCCCTGCCATGTGCCTGAGGCCTAGTGTAACTTCCCGAGCCTGACTAGAAGTAGATCCATTGAGCTACTTCTGCATAGCAATGAC